>PVKA01051900.1:0-11978 GCA_004027165.1 Ctenomys sociabilis | reverse complement strand
AATCTTTGATATAATTCAGCTACATAAATACCTGTAAATATAATATCATGTATGCACCTTGTACAATACCAAAACATTATGAAAACAGTTTGCAATGTATTATTTCATCGACTCTGTATGGTTATGGTGTTTTGAAACTGTCTGATTGACATTTGTATTTCAATAAAATAAAAATAAATGGAAAAAAAAAAAAAAAAAATAGAATAGCAAAGCTAATCTTGGCCAATAAAGACAAGGCAGGAGGCATCACAATTCCTGATTTGAAATTATACTACAAAGCCACTGTGATAAAATCAACATGGTATTGGCAACAAAATAGACCTGAGGATCAGTGGAATAGATTAGAAGATGCAGAGGCATCTACAAAAACACTCAGCCATCTTATCTTCGACAAAGTGGCTACACAAGCTCATTGGAAGAAAGATAGCCTCTTTAACAAATGGTCCTGGAAAACATGGCTTTCTACATGCAGAAAACTAAAACTTGACCCAGCTCCATCACCATGCACTAAGTTAAAATCAAAATGGATGAAAGATCTAAACATTAAAACAGAAACACTCAATCTCCTGAATGAGAAAGTAGGAGGAACTCTTGAAGACATAGGGGTAGGTAAACAGTTCATGAACAAACACATATTCACATGGGAAGCACTTGAAAGAATCAACAACTGGGATCAACTCTTCTTAAGGTGCTTCTGCATGTCAAAAGAAATTGTCAACAGAGTGAAAACACAACCCACACATTTTGAAAAAATCCTAACTAATAAGCAATCAGACAGAGGACTACTGTCTAGAATATATAAAGAACTAAGATATAACAGGGCCCTCAAATTTAAAGACCCAATTCAGAAATGGGCATCTGAGATGAATACACACTTCTCAGAGGACGAAATTAAAGAAGCGAATAAATATATGAAAAAATGCTCCACATCGCTAGCCATTCGTGAAAGGCAAATAAGAGCAACACTGAGATACCATCTCACTCCAGAAAGAATGGCTATCATAAGGAAATCAACCAACAACAAATGTTGGAGAGGTTGTGGGGAAAAGGGAACACTTCTCCACTGCTGGTGGGAATGTAGACTGGTACAACCATTGTGGAGGTCAGTGTGGAGAATCCTCAAAACAGTAGAACTAGAAATCCCATTGAAGCCGGCTAGCCCTCTACTGGGAATTTTCCCAAAGGATCTGGAAACATTGTATCATAGTGATATATGTGTACCTATGTTTATAGCAGCACAATGTGTGATAGCAAAATCTTGGAAACTACCAAGATGTCCATCACGTGAGGAATGGATGAAAAAGATGTGGTATTTTTATATAGTGGAGTATTACTCAGCTATTAAGAATGATGTTTGAAGCATTTATACTGAAGTGGATGCCACTTGAACATATACTCATAAGTGAAATAAACCAGACACACATGTGTAAATATCGTATAATCTCTCTAGTATAACAAGCGAAAAGCAGAAATACAAAAGGAAATGTACAACAACTAAAATCAATTGAGTCAGATAAGGCAACGTGAATGGCATATGCTGCAGGATACTAATCAGCTTTTCTTCTGGATGGTTAACAACCTCAGTTCACAAGTCAGAGTAGGAGAAATAAAAGAGCCACAAGGCCAGCCAACATTTTGGACCTAGCCTTTCAAGGTCAGCAAAGACTCAGGACATAGGAGAACCTGTACTGCAACATCATGAAACTCAGGTGAGCTCCAAATTTTCTGAACAAGGAGATTATGGAGCCACAGAGGAAAGAGACTGAAGTTCTGTAGTGTACCTGGGAGAGTCACATGAAGAGAAAACTTTCTCTCAAGTTCACACAGAGAGCAAACTAGTCAAGCATTGGCCGTGACTCATCCAAATGGATGACACAGACAAAGGATCTACAGAATAATGTACAGGACTACAAGATAAACCCTGAGAGGACTTCACTGACCACATAAGAATTATGAAGTTCATGTGTTGTTATATAAGTCTTGATCTATCTAGGTCTTAACCATCCAGCAGAAAAGTATAAAAATGAAGTATACATCGCGGGGCCGTAATGTTAAGGTGAGCTGTAAATGGCTATGGTCGACAACTTCTTTGAATAACTCACTATTGTTGTGGAATGCTAGACTGTGTTGGATTGTGGTGTCGAGTTCAAGCACCTAAGTTAGTTGAATGACAATGGTTTGCCAACCTTTGACAGGTGTAGACAAAGGAAGGGGTATAGAAAGAAAAATTCATGATGTGTGTGTATAGACAGTACAGTTGGGATAGATAATGCTATGCTTCTACATAATCCTATGAGAGGCAAGATCTGCATTAATGGTGGTTGGACAGGATAATATGTCGTCTTCTAGTACTATGGTCATCCACTAGGAAAATAATTATTGAATTTTTGATATTATTCAGGTACAGAAAATAAGATAAGTAAGCAGCTACACTCTTAATTTACTGATAAGAGATATCTGCTAAAATAATATCTGTAAATATAATATCAAGTATGCACCTTGTATGATACCAAAACATCATGAAAACAGTTTTCAATGTGTTAATTTAATGAATCTGTCCTGTTAAGGTGTCTTGAAACTCTCTGATATTTGTACTTCAATAAAATAAAAAATAAATTAATAGATTAAATATAAATCTTAATGTCATATCTGTCACTTCTCCCTAAATCCTTTAGAGTTTTGGTACCTGGAATTATAATTCCCTTCTATGAAACCTTTTATTTCAGACAGTAAGGTATCATGATAGCTATATTTTGAGTATTACTATTGATGGATACAGAGTGTTTTATTTAAATTTCATTATTATTGTATTTCAAAACATATTGTAGTACATCATCTATTACAGACAATTTCCAACATTGGCATTTCATTGTTACCCCCAGCAACAACTTAGTAACGTTTTCCAACCTAGTTCAAACATTGGATTTTTCAGGTTTTCATGACCATTTGCAGTATTTTGATTAGTCAAGTATTTATGCTATCATAAATACTTGACTAGTATCACGAGTTTTTCTCATCTGAATCTAAGTCTTCATTCTCTACTTCTCTATCTGTCATATCTTGCTAACTTCTTTGGCTTATGGAATCCAAGTTACCATCAGTAGTTGATGACTTGCTTTCAACAGCCTCCTGAAGCAGATTTTCATTCATCATTGTACTGTATTGAGCTAATTCCCTAAGAAAAATTTAAAAACCATGTAATAAAATTATATATTCACAAAATGTAACACAGCACATTGCATGGACAAAACTCACATATTTTCACTGATGTACATACACACACCTTGCTTTTAATAGTGAGTGAGCACAAAAATTCCTTCCTGTATTCCTCTAGCACAACTGTTAAGATACACACCCAGCTACTGTTATGCTAAAGTATCTATCTTCATTAGAAAAATATGGTTGGTGTGCATTTTACCCAACCTGATGTAAAGTCATCAGTGGTCTCTGAGTTCTTCATTCTTTACCCTGCAACTGAAATGTACAGACTGAGGATATAAATCAGTGGTAGAGCACTTGCCTAGAACACATGAGGCCCTGGGTTCTACCCTGCACCCTCATGAAACTTAAATGCACAGACAAGGGATACAGGTTCATGGTAAAACACTTGCTCACCATGAAACAAAAGGGACATAAATAATACTCGTTTACTACTTCACCAGAAATTGCAATTTAACAAATTTCCTATGACTGTTGTTCTGGATGTACTAATGTTTGCACATTGTGTCAGATAGTTTAATGTGTGTTACATGCTTTTGGTTCTCCGAGGGAACATATGGAAGAGATCGCTAATTTACCACTATGAACAATTGTTTAGTGATATCATGTGACTGGTCATTGAAGAGATGGGAAGGTATGCACCTGCTCTTGAACTCAGATTTTCTTATTCCAAATCCAATGCACCTATTTCTTTTCCACTTGTTTCCCATAGAGAAATTTTGATTTCTAGGGTTCGTAGTCTTTATTAATACTAACAGATTATCACATTGTAAAATAAAATGTGGAACCATACTATGATTTGTCCCTTAGACAAATAAATGTGCCCTTGCCAATGACAACAAGCAAATGGCAAGCTTCTGGGTAACAGAAACAGCTAAAGGTGCAGCTAAAGAGTACTGACTGATCATTAAGGATTTAAATTCAGACAAAAACTAAAAAATAACTTTGGGAGTTAAGAACAGAAAGTGTTACTAAAACCTTAAGAAAGTAAAGTCAAGGCTGGAGTTTTACTGGGGACCCTTGCAATGAACCCCAATCTCTTGCCAGGTGTTATAATACACAGCAAGAGAATGAAAGAGCCAAAGACAAAAGGCCAGTATAGTGAAGATCCAGGTTGACCAGTTGTTCACCAGGAACAAATGAACATGAAGGAGCCAAGATCTTGACTTTTATTGATCATTCATTTATTGATTGATCAGGGAGGGGATTTGAAGAAGGGATTAGCAGATGATTCAAGAAGGTGGAGATGATCTTCAGCTAGAAAGGCTCTTGCCCTGTAATGTCTTTTAATCTTAGTGGTCTTAGTTTTAGTCTTAGTGATTGGAAAATAAAGAGATGATGGGAAATCTCAAAAGGATGATAAAATGTTCCCAAGCCTCCATTTATCCCTTAGGGAAGTATACAGAATCCACCATTGATGTTGTGGTCCCCAACAGAGATTCATTTGTGTTTTTGGTTATTTGAAAAAAAAAAATCACAAAAATACCTTCATACCTTAAAAATACCCTAATAGTAACTTGTGAATTCTTTTCACTGCTGGTTAAAGTGCACATTATTAAAGTGCTCTGAGGGCTCTTTCTTTCTCTCTCTTTTTGCCTGACCAACATCCCACAGATGAAAGGCAGCTAATCTGAGCACTTCCTCTCCTCCAATCCCTCTGAAGAGGCACAAGGTCCCAAGTTGTACCCTCCTTAACTTGGCATCTCTAGGAGGAGTTGTCTCCTCCTGACAATGCAGAGTGGAGAAGGCAATGACAAAATGAAATAACATTTCTTCCCTCCCCTTGAAGCTCTGAGGCTGGAATTTGGAAAGTCTGTTCCTTTGCTAGGGTTGTGCAGGCCACAGACTGTCACAGAGCAGAGACATCACCAATTCCATATGCTGCCTCACTGAGCTGGGAATTCAAGACCACTGAGCTGAGAGTTCAAGACTCGGGTGTCACAGGCTGTATCCTGAGGGATGAGGGAAGCCCACCTTGCAGTGGGCTGCTGGTCTCTGTCTTGTCATACCACCTAACCTCTGTGAGCCTCTGGGTCCAAATTTCCCCTCCAGTGATGACTGCAGTTCCACTGGATTAGCAGCCCACTCCATGCCTTAGTGACATCACCTAATGACATCTGCACCAATCCTATCTCCAAATTTAGAAAGTCCCCTCTTATGAGGACTTTTGGGGAGACATAATTCAACACTTAAGAATAAGAACTTGTTCTGAAAGTTTTCCTGGAAAGGCTGGCACCTACCAAAGAAAGGGTAAGTTGAGGACCAACCCAGCAACATCAGACCTGTAACATACCCAGAGCATCCTAGAAAAGCAGTCAGGATCATGACTGGAATCTCCCTGCAAATTACTGCCCCAAGAAGACTCCAGTGAACAGTTACCTAGTGACCTGGCACTCAAGATGCCCAGTTTATTCACAGGGAGCATTACCCTAGAAGGAGGGAGAGAAGGATGGGGCTGGGAAACCACAGTAATAATGCCAGGCTGTTGAATTGTGGTCCTCAAGTGCAGGCCAGTGTCCTACTCAGAGCTAAAGCTGTGCACTCATTTGCAATGTTGTTCTCACTTCTGCTCTGGTTGGTCTTTTCTGGGCTCTCCCTTCACTCTGCACTGCTTCTCCAGCACCCTGGTTCCTTTAGCACAGTCATTGTCCATTACTGATGAGTTTCCTTCAAGAGTTCAGAGACCTGCAGGAAAGAGACTAGGTTTACTCGTCAAGGGACAGAGAAAAGCACAGCAAACATTGTTTAAGAAAAATGCAATTGGATGAAAATGAGCCATCCTAACTTAGAAGTCCATGAACAATGCGCTGTCTCTGCTGAGCAGAGTCACAGCTGTGCGGCACTTCCTTAGAACAGACGTTGAGGGAACAGCCAGAAAGACGCAGAGCCACAGCTGGATGCTGCTCACCCTGCAACACATTCTGGCTATTTATTCCTTCTCTTGGATGTGAATGGTGACATGTCAGAGAGACAAACCACTCTGGACTGGTGAAAAAATGAAAGAGAGGTGTGATTGCACACACTTATAATCCCTGCACTATGGAGGCCAAGGCAGAGAAACCCAAGTTCAAGTCCATGCTGGGTAACTTAGTGACTCTGTCTCTAAGTGAAAAATAAAAGGGCACTGGGGCTGTAAATCAGTGTGGAGCCTTTGGGTAGTGGAGGGAAGGAGGGACAAAAAGAGAGGCAGTGACAGAAAGAACAATTATTGTGAATAATTTCATGCTTCTCTAAATTAAACATATTAATATTTAATATTTGTGTTTCATTATCTTGAACTATCTTTGCTCAATCTTTGGCCAAAACTGATAGTAAGAGATATCTATCTATCTCTCCTTGGGCAACAATTTATTTGCTATGAGAGTTTCCCTATGGCATTTAACTGCCATTTCATTTGGATACTTTTCATTTCTCCCAAAAGGATTGTGTTAGCTGGCTTAGGAAACCTCAGAAATGTGTTTACACTAAAACACTCTTGAAATCAGATCTTCAAAATGATCCAAGTCTAAAGGGACTGTTATTTTATTAATGCAACTCTGTTTCCTCTAAATTTGCTTTTGTGAAACTAAACTCTCTCCCCAAGCTGGGATTGGGTTGGGAAGCAATGAAGAAAGCTCTGTGACTCTGTCAGCTTTGAAGGATGCCTGGGGGAGAAGCTAGCTCCACTGGGCTCCTTTCTCTGAGCTAACTCAGCACACGGATGAACTATTGGCATCCCCAAACCAACGTCCTTCCAAAGCACTGTCTTCACGTGTCCGCTTGAGCCACTCTGCATTCACATTCAAGCTCTCCCAGGATGATGCTCAGGGTTGATGTCCGAGGACATCAGGATAACAGGAGCGGGCAGAGTCCAAGTGATTCCAGTTAGGCTGAGCCCCCTGTAAACCTCCCTCCCCTTAACCTTCCTATTCCTGACCTATCCCACTGCTGTGAGCACTGCATCCACTCTTACAGATGCAGCCTGTGTGCAGCTTGGAGAGGAGCTGTGCTATTTCTTCTCCAGATGAAACAGTCACATCACAAGAGTGAGACTACATGGAAAGCCAGCCTCTCCTCAGCCTCAAGGAACACAGCTCCTGGCCCTTTGAACATGGAGATCTGAGGTGGATAATGGTTGGGGAGATAGCTCAGTGATCTAAGCACCTGCTTGGCAAGAACAAGGACCTGGGTTTGATCCTAAGTAAAACATGCTGTGCCATCCCAGGAACCCTGGGAGCACTGTACTGGTCCTGAACAAGGTGTAGTGGTGCAGGCCTGTAATCCCAGTGCTAGGGAGGCTGAGACTAGAGGATCACTAGGAGTTGAGCTGAACAGTGAGACCCTGTACCAAATAAATAAATAAATAGGTTTTAAAGAATAATAAAAGAGAATGGAGGTGGATAGAGACCTTTCCTTCTGTAACAGCTGCTTGAGGATGGAGCTTTCATGCTCTGAACCTGGCACTGTGAGATCAGAGAAAGATGAGTACTGCAGGTCTCTTGCTCCGCTCACAGTGGCATGCTGGACCCACCTGCTCCTGCTTTCTGGAGCCCCATCTCTCACAACCCAGTATTTTACAACAACTCCTCCTGACTTCTAAGCTGGCCACTGTCACATTCTCCCCCACCACGCTCTTCTGCTGCCTCTGGTCCCATTGTTTGTCAGCAGTGTGTCCTCTTGTTGCTGCCATGGAGGGTCTGCTAAAGTATGGGTCACAACCACATCACCACCACCTCCTCAAACTCTGCTTTATTCTCTTCACTCCTTTTCTCTTTCAGCTTTAGAAGTTGGGCCCTGAGAATTTACCACAATCCCTTGAAGTCTACCAGAATCATTGCACTCGAGGCAAGTGGTTCTTAATTCCTGCACAGCCTCCTCTTCTAAGTTTCCAATAAGGTAACACTTGCCTGAGATTTCTCCCCAGAAGTTTCTCCCTGGGAAGAATTTGTGTCTGTCCCAACCTTTTGAAATCAGTACTCTAAGACCTGGGCTCGCAGGATCTGCCAAGTACACTGGGTATTGGTGAGTGGCCTTCCAACTCTTCTTGACCTTCTGGGCTGTGGGTAGTAACCACGGAAGGACAGAGTTAGAGGTGAGAGGCCATGTGAGGAGCCAGGCTCTGCAGGATCACGTGCATACTCAGTAGGGGCTACTTGGGAGTTAGAAGCATGCAGGAAAAGGATAGCCTTCAAAAAAACAGGCCTAGTATTGTCAGGCATCATGCTGCACCTCTGTAATCCAAGAACTCTGGGAGACTACGGTAGTATTTGAAGTTCAAGTCCAGACTGAGCAACTTAGTGATTTAGTGAGATCCTATCTAAAATTAAAAATAGTACAGCCAGAAACATAAATTGGGGGTGATGAATTTGGTACCCCCTAACTCAACAAATTCTATGATAATGTGTTATGATTTCAGTCTAGTAATCCCCCTCACGCAATAATGAGATGGGGACTTCTAGAGTTTGAGATTATCTCATGAACAAGCCTGGGATTATGGGTCTTAGTACTGCTGGGATGTGAGTACTACATCCAGCCTGGGGTGGATAGCCTGAATGTAACTTAAGGAAGCTAGAGGGACAGATTTCCTCTATTCTTCCACTTCACTCTCTGCTCTTAGCTGCTGCCATGAATGGATGCCCTCGTCCCTGTGCCACTTTGCCTTAGAACCAGCCAAGTATGGACTGAAACCACCAGTAACTGTGAGCTAAAGAAACCTTTCCTTCCTTCATTTTGAGTGTTGGGTATTTGTCCCAGCAACAAGCAAAAAGTAACTGAGACATAGTGCAATACCTAAAACAAATTCATGGATAGATACTAACCTAAACACAAACATTTGAAACTATTTTGCCCTTCAGAGAAAACAGAAAGCCTGATCTTTGTGTCCACAGCCTATAGAAGAGAGCTGCTACAGACACACAGAAAGAGAGGAATGAATGGAGAGGTGTGTCTGTGGTTGAAAATAATAGACCTTTAACCCTCACTATGGATTAACCCTGCTATGTCTCCCCATATATCAGGGCATATATGACTGATTTTTATCAACCCTCTATAAATTTCAAAAATAGAAGGGACTTCTGTGAATTAGTTTCTTTTTTATTTTTATTAATTTTAATGAGAAAGAAATGGCAATGAGACAGTTTCAAAACAGGTTAGTAGGATAGTTACAATAATTAATATTTTGCATATTGTTGTGTTCATAGTAGTTATTCAGGGTACAAGATGCAGACATGATATTTTGTCTCAATTCCATTAGTACAAATCTTTCTTCTCATTGAACTAAGAGAAAGTCACTGTATATCTATCCTATTCTATATAGAATAGGATAGATAGATAGAGAGATAGATAAATAGATAGATATAGATATATTTAGATATATATAGATATATTCTACAAAATAGTCCTTCATTTTTATCCCCCTTTTTGTTTTGTCAGAGATGGATGTTCTATTACCATTCAAATGTTGTAGATGCTTAAATTCAGAAAAATAACCCAATATAGTCCAATAGTCCATAATATTAGTGGGTTATCAGCAGAACTGGCAATGTCAGAAGTTGTTTGATTTGAGTATTAGTTTCTTATTTCTGCTGTAATAAATTATTGCAAATACAGAGGCTTCAAAGACCTAACTTTATGGTTTCCTGGTTCTGGAGGTCAGAAGTTCAAGGTTAGCCTCACTGATGAAGACCAAGTTGTCAAGGATGTGCTCTTTCTGGAGCTCTCAAGGAAGAGGCAGCTTTGCTGGCATGTCCAGTCTCTGGGGGCTGCTGACATTTGGATGCAGCTTAAATACAAAGTGTCCCCCAAGGACTCATGGATTGAGGGTCCCATTCACACTGCAGCAGTGTTGGAGGTGAGACTCAGAGAAGTGACTGGATTTTATCTTCATGGCTGGATTAATCCATTAACAAGTTCATAGCCAAATGGGTTGTTAGGAGGATGGAGATCCTGGAGGCATGACCTTGAAGGGCATACCTGGTCCCAGTCCCTTCCATTCTGGGTCTTTTCCTCACTTTAAGCTTCCCCACAACAATGAGTTCAGCAGCTTTGCTCCACTACCCACTCCACTGTGACACTCACTAAATACCTATAGCAATTGAGCTGCTGACCTTGGACTGAAATCTCAGAAACCATGAGTATCACATTTCATCATGATGGACAGCTGACTGATATACTTCCCTGGATCCTCTGTAGTCAGAGCACACCTCTCCGGGTTCCTCTTCTCTGTTTATATCTTCCCTCTCTGACTCTGACCTCATTTCCCTTTTGTATTGGGCCCACCTGGTTAGTCCAAGATAACC
The DNA here is from genome assembly GCA_004027165.1 of Ctenomys sociabilis. Classification (NCBI taxonomy): domain Eukaryota; kingdom Metazoa; phylum Chordata; class Mammalia; order Rodentia; family Ctenomyidae; genus Ctenomys; species Ctenomys sociabilis. Next base: position 1,482 of record PVKA01051900.1, on the reverse strand, counting down.
TCTCCATCTTTGAATTCCTAATCATATCACATCAGCAAGACCCTTTGGATGCAATATTTTCATATCTGGAGTTCATCCTTGAGGGGAGCATCACTCTATCTCTACACTCCATATAAAAGATGTTTATTCCATCACACCTCTGCTGAATATTCCCAATGCTGTCCTCAGACCTCAGGAGAAAGTTCAAGAATACACCCTAGCTGCTTCTCTGGTAATTCATAAATGTATTGAGAACACAAACATGAAGAGCTCTGAGTTTTTACGAGCTATGAAATCTTGGGCAGGTAATTTGGCCTCCCTGAGTTTTGTTACCTCATCTAGAAATGGGAGGAACATTCATCTATCATACAGATTTATTGGTGAGGACTAAAAAATAAATATCTTAAGGATGGCTCTTTGCTGAGTTCCTGGCACATAAAAAATATATGGTAGTTAGTACTAGAAATATTGATGATATTTTAATTTTATTCATTTATTCAAATCAACAAATATTAAATAAGCAAAAAGATTCCACTTGGTGGAGTTCACGCTGTGGTTGGAGATGGTCAGATAAGAAATGAATGAAGAAATAAATGACAGGACAAGTTAGAAGATGATATACCTTCTAAAAGAATGTGCAAGAGCAAGGCAGGGAAGATTGAGATGCTGGGTGGGAAGACACAATGCAGGTATCCTTGTTAGAATAGGAGTTGGTATGTGGGAGTTAGAGTGGAATGTCCAGTTGACTAGCTCTGTAACCTACCTTGAGGGTGTCTGGGAGGTTATGGAGGCAGGGCCTTGGGTTCTAGGTCTGGTCCCTGGCCTAGTGCTGTTCTCAGCATGAACTGAGCAGCTCTGCTCCACCATGGCTTTCCGCTACAATGCTTCTGCCTCAGAGTCAGCCAACTATAGACTGAATTTCCTTAAAACATGAGTCAACTTACATCTTCTTTCTTTAAGTTGTAGATCTCAGCACCGACTCCAAACAATGGGACACTGGCTGATGCAGACTCACGGAGAAGGTGACTCACAGGCAAGGAAGTGAGCAGGTAATAGCCTAGGAAGAGGGAACGGGCTAGTGAAGAGCCCTCCAGATAGGGCTATAATCCAGTGGAGGAATGGCGGGAAGTCTTGAGTGACTAGAAGAGAGACAGAAGTGGTCTGGATCGGATGCTCTTTAGTCACCTCTGAGAAGTTGCAAGGGAGCCTTAGGAGCCTTGCGTTCCTCTGCCTCAGACACAGAGTGAAACTGGGAGCTACCACAGGACTGGAGCAGAGGAACAGCAGCATCTGACTCTGGTCCTAGGAGCATCCTGACTGTGCTTGGAGGTTCACTAAAGGGAGGCAGAGCTGAAGAGACGGGGGTAGCAGGCTGAGTTGCAGAGACCCAACAACATGCCACACTTGTGGGGCAGGGGTGTGTGTGTGTGTGTGTGTGTGTGTGTGTGTGTGTGTGTGTACCGAGAGGCTCAGATTCAGATCCACTCTGAAGTCATATCTGGG
>PVKA01051899.1:0-11983 GCA_004027165.1 Ctenomys sociabilis | reverse complement strand
AAGGAAAGAAAAAAATTACTTGGAGATATAGTTCAGTAGCAAGATGTCTCAGTAGAATAAGTGCTTCCCTGATAAATGCAAGGGTCCGAGTTTAATCCCCAGTTCCACAGAAGAAATTGGAAGATGAAGAGGAGGAGAAGCAGGAGAAGGAGAAGGAAGGAAGGAAGGAAGGAAGGAAGGAAGGAAGGAAGGAAGGAAGAAAGAAAGAAAGAAAGAAAGAAAGAAAGAAAGAAAGAAAGAAAGAAAGAAAGAAAGAAAGAAAGAAAGAGAGAAAGAAAGTATTTAGTTGGGGAGATAGTTCAGCAGCATAAGTGCTTTCCAGGCAAGTGAAAGGTATTGACATTTGGGTACTGATTTTGTATTCTGCTGTGCTACTGAATTTAGCTGCTTGGTGGAGTTTTTTGGGTCTTCTAAGTAGAGTATCATGTCATCTGCAAATAATGATAGTTTCACTTCTTCCTTTGTTTTCTCTCTATTATCTAATGGCTCTAGCTAATGATTCAAGAACTATATTGAGTAGGAGGAGTGATAGAGGATATCCTTGTCTTGTACCTGATCTGAAAGCGAAAGATTTCAGTTTTCCCTATTGGGAATTATGTCAGTTAGATTGTCATAGATGGCTTTTATTAGAATGAGATAGAGGCCACATATTCCAATTTTGGACATAAATGTTGGACTTTATGTATTTATTTTGTTTGTTTGTTGGTGGAACTGGGGATTGAACTCAGGCCCTTGCACTTGCCAAGGAAGCACTTATTCCACTGAGCCATCTCCCCAGCCCCGAGTGTTGGATTTTGTCAAAAGCCTTTTCTGCATTGGATAAGATGATCATGTGGTTTTCGGATTTGGCTCTATTGATACAGTGATTTGTGTATGTTGAACCATCCTTGTATCCCTGAGATGAATCCTACATGGTCATGGTTTATAAGCTTCTTGATGATTTGCTGTATTCTGTTTGCTAGGATTTTATTGAGGATTTTTGCATCTATGTTCATGAGGGAGATTGGCCTGAACTTCTCTTTTTTAGTTTAATATTTCTCTGGGTTTGGAAACAGTATGATACCTGCCTCCAGATTTTTGGGAATATTGTTTCCTTCTCAATTTTGTTGAAGTGCTTGTGGAGTATTAGCATTATATCATCTGTAAATCTCTTATAGAACTCAGCTGTGAATCCATCACAACCTGAGATTTTCTTTGTTGGTAATTTTTTTATTACATTTTCAATGTCATTGATTGATATTGGGTTATAGAAAGTTCTCATATATTCTTGATTCAGTTTTGGTAATTTGTAGATTCTAAAAATCTATCCATTTGTTCTGTGTCTTTGATTTTGAGAGAGTAAAGACTTTCAAACTAGCTATTAATGATCTTTTGAGTCAACAGAGTCTATAGTAATTTCACTAATTTCATTCCTTATTGCTTAAATTTGTGTTTTATCTTTCCTCTTTTTGATGAGGTGAGCTAGGGGCTTAATAATTTTATTTAATCTGTCACAGAACCAGCTTAATTCTTTATATTGTTTTCCTGGTCTCAATTGTATTAATTTCTTCTCTAAATTTTATAATTTTCTCCCTTCTTTTGCTTTGGGCTTGGTTTGCTCTTTTTCTAAACATTTGATGTGTAGCATTAGGGTATTTATTTGTTCCCTTTCTGTTTTCCTGTATGAACTTAAGGCTATAAAGTTCCCTATAAGAACTTCTTTCACTGCTTCTCACAGATACAGATAAAATGTGCTTGAATTTTTGTTTAATTGTATATATTGTTTAATTACTTATTTAATTCAATGTGTAATCCATTGGTTGCTCAGAAGGGTGTTATTTAGTTTCCATGTGTTTATGTTTTTTTTTTTTTGTGGTTTCTTTTGTCATTTATTTCTAGTTTCTTTGCAGTGTGGTCAGATAATATTCATGGGTTAATTTCTTTTTCTTTGCCTATACTTAAGGATGTCCTGTGAACTAGTGTGTGGTCTACTTTTAAAAATGGCCCATGTGCAACAGAGAAGAATGTGTATTCAGATGTGGTTGGGTGGAATACTCTATGTATATCCACTAAGTCTATTTGTTCAATAATCTGGTTCAGTTCTCCTACCTCTTCAGTAATTTTTTGTCTGCTTGACCTATCCTTTATGGATAAGGGGATATCAAAGTCTTCTGTTAAAATTGTTGTATTGGATATTAGGTTTTTCATGTCCATTAAGATGTGTCTTATATACCTTGGTGCTCCCATGTTTGATGCGTGCATATTTGGGACTGTTACCTCTTCCTCTTTTATTTTTCATCTATCCAGCATGTAGTGGACTTCTTTATTTCATTTTATCATCCTTAGTTTGAAGTTCAGACTTTCTGCAAGCAAGATTGCTACCTTGCTTTTTTTCTGATATCCTGGAGCACGTAGTACCATTTTCCATCCTTTGACTTTCAACCTGCGAATTTCTCTATGAGGTTCTTTTTTGTGTGGCTTTCAGTGTATTTTTGTTGCACTGAATTTCTGGGATCTTGATTATTATATGTCTGGATAGGTTTTCACTGGATTGATGTTTGGAGCTCTATATGCTTCAGTTACTGAGTATCAGATTGTTTTTCCTTATTTGTGAAGTTTCCTGATACTTCTTTTGCCCATATTCTTTGTATATAGTTTCTACTTACACCTTCTTTCTCACTGATGCTGATTAGCCTTTTGTACATCTTTGCATCATCTTGCAAATGTTGAATTATTTTTTCCTGCATCATTGTTGTTTTTATGAGATCTTTTGTTTACTTTTTCACTTGGTACAATGATATTTTTTGACACGTTTGATATAAGCTGAATTTATGACTCATTACAATTATTCTCTCGAGTTGCTGTTGTTAAAAGAATATGGTGAGCATTTTGAATCTTCTTGCAAGAAATTTAAAATTCAAATATTACCCATTCTTAGAAAAGTGTTCACCTGCTCTTTCCAATAGTTGATAATAATTGCTAGAGTTTAGGAGCTTAATGTGATTTCATTACTGACAAAAACAATCCCTTTTTTCATTATAGAAGCATTACTGGAAGTTTTGAAGATTGTAACTTAACTCTATTTCATCAAGTAGTATTGTATTTTTAATGTTTTTGTGCTTAATGAAATATCTTATAAAAATATACATGTGCCAGCACATAAATGTTTTGAATATCAGACCCTAACAATAATTATACAACCTTCAGTGTTTTTCTTTACTTTTCACATTCAAAGAAACTGATCAGGATAAATTTCTGAATGAGTCAGAAATATGTAAGTAAATTTTAAATGCATCTGCAGTATTGTTCATCTTTGATAACCTTGTCCTGTATTTAATTCTTTGTTGAAGATTCTCACATGCATGTGCACAGCCACCTAGACAGAAAGTGTTCAAAGCTGAAGTACCCCTCTAATCCTAGTTGTTATTTAGGATAAAAACTGAAGAGTCTCTCCAGTTTTCCCTTACTGTCTTCATACATCATTGATTTGGTGTGTTATTTCTTTAGTAACCCTCAGAATATTTCCATAAGTTCATCCAACTACATTTTCAATGATTATCTGCTTACCCTGTGTAATTTAATAAACTCCTTATTGTTGTGCTATTTTAAATTTAACACCTGCTAATACATTGATCCTCAGGGTTCTCTCACTATTAATTGTCTTTACATTACAGTGAACTTTACATTACATTTTGATGTCATATTGTGACATCAAAAGATGTTATGGGACTGGGAAGGCAGCTCAGCAGTCTTAAGGGCCTGTCTGGCAAGCTCAAAAACCCAGAATCCATCCCTAGCCCCACATGGTGCAGGCCCCAGAACCTAGGGAACCCTGAGCTGGCCACCGAAACTGGGCATGGTGGTACATGCCTGTAATCGCAGGACTGCAGAGGCTGAGGCAGGAGGGTCACTTTGAGTCTGAGCTGCACAGTGACACCCTTTACAAAGCTAATTAACTAATTAAAATGTTATTTTATCTGAGTTATACCTTCAGTGTGTCTGTAAACATGTAGAAAATAATGTTGAAAGATGATGTTGTTTGATCATTTACCAAATGATTACTTTAATTGACTAGTGAATTTGAGCCATGCTCCTCACCACTACTCTAGATATGGAAAATAGGAATCAGTTAATTTCTCATTGGTGTATTAGTACATGTGATCCCTACATAGGTCCTTAATATTTAAAATGTTTGAGAATTGTAGGTTATTTAAAAACTTCGTTTTCGGGGCTGGCGATATAGCTCAGCAGACTAACGTTTCTGCTTAGATAAGTTTAGGCAAGTACAGGGACCGCAGTTTGGTTCCTGGCACCATGTGCCATGCCAGCCCCACCCCCAAGGCAGGCTGGGTTGGCCAAAGTCTGCACATAGTGGTTCAGGTCTGTAATTCAACAGCTGGGGAGGTTGAAAGCAGGAGGTTTGCCATGAGTCCAAGCTGTGCAGTTAGACCCTGTAATAATCAAATATGTTTAGAAATAAATAAATACATAAAAAATAAATTAAAACTTTGTTTTTCATATTTACAAAAAAAAGTATGTTTTTTTTTTCCATAAATGTCATTTACCTGTGAAATAATTGAAATCCAGGTAAATTAACTTGAATGGTAGTTAGATGCAGATCTAGGGGTAGCCAGGTTCTAATTATATCATTTATCTTATCTTGTATACATTGCCTCATAAGTGGGTAAATTCAAACTTAGTAATGCCAGTCTAAAGCTTAAGTACATGCCAGTGAAGTTAATGAGGTTGAAAAAGTTGTTCTAACAATAACTGCATTAATACTTTCTAGCATCTGCCACGCATGGGCCAAAATTTTCTGACTAGGAATATAAGCTACATTGTTCTCACCTAAGTTTATTATGCAAGAGACACAAATTTAGTAAAGGGTATATTTGAGAACGCTTGCAAAATATCAACAATCACTTTTGTTCCGTTTATCCTACCCAATGTAACAAAAATTATTCTAATGGACAAAGATCTGATTAAAACAGCAACATGATCTACACAATGATGCCAAAACAATTTCATGACAAACTGTACTGTCTTGCTAAATATAATTTTATTCCCTCCAACAGATGACCATTTCTTATTATCAGTCAAAATGTCAATAAGTGCACAGATTGAGCCTAAACAGAGATAATGAATTTTATCTATGGAAGCATTTTTCATATTATTCTCTTATCACTTTTTACCAGATTTCAATGGCTTAGTATATTTTTGTATGTTTAAAATGTATTGACATCAAAGACTATTTCATCACTTGAACATTTCTCTGTATTAATATGCACATAGCATAGGTGCTTTGACATAGAATATAACCATTTCTTTATACTTTAAGCAATTATATGTGCATATTAGAGGAACATAGGATGTAATGGTGTATATAGACAAATATAAATGTTGTATGTTTAATACATATTTCATTTGATTTGATATCAACTACTAGACAATGGGCAATGTTAACTTGTGTCATAAAGGTATCTTTCAGAAAGTCAGTTTTGTAACTTATTAAGATATATAATGACACGTTAAAGAAAAAAATAATTTAATATTAGCAGTCATGATTCAAAAACTAGCATCTATTTGCCTGTGTTCAGGTAGTATTCATTTACATTCACTTGTATGAGAAATTTCGATCTTATGAAGTGTTTTATGAAAATAATTTTACTATTTGCTGGAAAACTAATTTAGGTTATGAAAACTGAACACTTCAGTATTTAAATATACCTGTGTATCTTTATCCAACTATCCCCCGAATGACGTGTGAATCTGTGCATTCCCTCATGTAACCAGATGATGCGTGCGAGCTGACTTGCGAAAATGGCGGACGATGCATCTTCAACGAGAAGGGTGACGTGAGATGCCTTTGCTGGCCTAGTTACTCAGGGGAGCGATGTGAAGTCAACCACTGCAGCAGCTACTGTCAAAACGGAGGGACTTGTACCCCTTCAGCTCTAGGTAAATATTGGAATTTGCTTACTTTCTTCTGTATGAAAACCCAACAGTGAGAGTTACAAATACATTATAATTTCATAGGGGATAAATTAATACAAATTAACTTTAACAGCATAACCTATGCAATGGCATTTTTTGTAAATTTAACATATTGTAATTCAGGTCAAAAAGTTTAACAACAGTAAGAGACATTAAAATGTACGAAGTTTTAAAGGTAACAAATTTATGATTGCATTTATTTTGACCGAGGGTTAAAATGATTAATTATGCCCATTTTCCAAAACTTGTATGTTTATTCCAAATTTACCTACTTTTATTGCATAGTTTCCCTAAATATAGAAATCAATTGGTGTTGACAACTAAGTTCCATTTAAACATTAATAAAATTAAAACTTCTCATACCATCCTATTACCATTTAAAACCGTAAGTCCTATAGGAATTGCAAAACATCTTATATAACATGCTCTGAAAATACTCAGTTAACACTTGTTAATACATACTATACTTGAGATCATTATTAATTTATGCAGCAAAAATGTTTGCAGAAGTGTTCACTATGCCACATAAATGAACATCGAACACATTTTCCTGCTGATTTTTATTAAATGTGAAATTGGTTCCCATGAGAAAAAATAACCTGAATGCATAATACAATCTAATTTTCAAATTCCAATATTCAGTACCAGGGACATTATGCAACTATTAAAGTACAATCTATGTACATTTAATTTTACTACCACAAATGCAAATTTAGTCAGATGGAAAATCAATCTATATGATTCTCATATTCCCTACATGGTTAATTTATATCTTACTGGGAATTCTCACTGTCTCTATTGCTTATGGTTCTCTATGAAGTGTTTAGCATAATGCCAACTATAAGAGTCACATGAAGAAAAATTTTCAGTGAAGTACAGAAAAGCCAGACTGTTTTATATTAGAATCCTTTATGCCTATACATATTTTTGACTGATGATTACTTGATATTTAAATATTCTAAGTACTTCATTACATTCTGAAAAGAGTATGCAGCAAGGAAATTGAAATATAAATGCACTAGGACTCTTAGCCCACATATTTACTTTGATGAAGGGAAGCTAGTCCATGCACAGGAATACTCCATTGCTACAGAAGGTACAGTATGGGATCCTGTACTAAGTAGGCAAATGAGAATATAGTTTCAGTGAATGTTTCTATGATTTGCATTTTAGTAACAGAAACACTGCTTCATTTAGGGAAGACGCAGTTCCTGAAAAATTAGTTATCTGAAGATTTAATTCCTTAATTAGTAATAACCTCTTATTAAGATAATAAAAATTATTAGATTGTGGCTGTTTTATTTATATTACAAACTATCGCTGCATGTTCAGTCTACAATAGATTTATAGAGACAGATCCCTGAGATTGGCTGTCTCCTTAACAGATCCTAAATCATATATAAGTGGAGCACAGCTTCAGTGTTGCACTCATCTCTCCCAACCTTGGTGCATTCTCGACATCTGTTGTAGACCAGCTTTTTATATCCAAATAATGACTTCCATAGATGATGTGTTTAAGCATAGCTTTTTAGAAATACAAACGAGGCCTCCTGTGAATTCAGCCAGAGATATGGCCATGTAGTTTTTCTTATAGAATACAGTAATTAATTATAGGTTATCCAACTAAGTCATTTACAAAGTGCTTTTCATTTTTAAAAATGTGGTTAAAAAAAAAGTTGTTTGGAATTACAGTCTGTAGAACCTCATTATCTCTGCACAGATGTTAATTTGTTGAACAAATCCCGGTGGGCAATTCATGGATTTATTCATTGTTGGTTTACTTACAGTTAAGTTTTTGGCAAATTCCTATGTGGGCACTATATAACTGGGGTCTGGGGCAGCTTTAATTACAATTTATAACTTTATGACAGTTGAACAGAAAAATAATAATTGAACAAAGAAATGTCACCAGTTAATTAAAAGAACACATCTGAGAGATGTAATTAAAATTTTGCATGTAGGAATGAGTTCTTAAAAAATAATGAACACTAAATCAAAATAAATGAGCTCTGCTCATATAGGAAGATACAATATAATGAAATATTTTGATATTGATTATATCAACAATTATATATATATGAATATATATATATATATGATTCATCTCTATGACTTTCTCTTCAAAAGATATGTTTATGATAAAATTTGTCTTCTGTAAAAGTGATAGAAGTCAGGGTAAATTATAGTATGCATTCTACTATTGAAAAGAAAATGTTTTAGAAAATTTTTTATGCGTCATAGATATCAAGACATGTATGCAATTAACTATTTGCTATTATAAGAGATAGCACATTATGAACACTTAACCTGAGGCATGCTCACCCTACATGGTACTTTTCTTACAGATTTAAGCCTAATATTTAAATTTTACATGTTTCTGTCAAAGTGAATCAGGGCTTCAGCTAAAATTAGATTGGACCAACTTTGGAGTAATGGACCAAGAAAGATTGTGAATTTGGGACAATAAACACCAATAACACCACTTCTAAAGATTGGAATTATGCAGAAGGGAAGACACATCACTTTGGAAAGTGTGAAGACAAAGGCAGAGATGGCTAGGTGAAGAGGTGACACTACAGTGATGGCTAGTGGGCAATGCAACATATGTTTTTAATGTACTTAGTACAGGATCTACAGGGTATACAGGGTCTTACTATGCAGATCAGATTTGGAGTGATCCTCCTGTTTTTGGCCTCCCAAGCACTGGATTATAGGCTCATGCCACCACGCCCAGTCTCAATTGAAGTCTCAGCATGCTCTGAAGTTGGGGCTGACATGGCATGCTGGCAATCAAACCCCGGCCCCTGCATCTATGTAAGCAGATGTTTTAGTCAGTTGAGCTACCTGGTGGTCAGCCTGACTCAGCATATTTTTATTGGATGATTGAAATGACTGCAACAGGAAGAGAGGAGAGCTTTTTTGTGCCACCAGAACTAAAGGCTTTTGATGCTGAGTGTTTTTTTTTCTCAGAAATGAAGTAGAAGTATGAAAGAGTCCAGTAATGTGGAAAGATTATAAAATCTCTTTGCAGTGGGATGAACTTTTAAAACGTGAGACAAACAGATGGAGATTTCACTGTTTTTATAAAGGTTTTTCTGTTCTAGCACCTATTCACTACAAATTATATATTTGCCCAAAGAACTTGTGTATAACCTCGAACACCATGGAAATGATGACAAAATGCATGTACAGAAAACTTTCAAGGTACTAATTTATTAAGGATGTAAAGCACAAAGTCAGCCTAATTACAGCTCTATGTGGAGTTAACCTACTTTTAACCTGCCCCTATTTACTTTCTCTTTTATTGAAAGGAGGGCTATTTTTCATATAAATTAAGTTTTATATTCTCACTACTAAACACAGACATTAATTATACTTTGGAAATACTAATAGCAAATATTTAGTTCTTTTCTAAGAGTTCAAGGAAATAACTGTCATTAAATTATTTAAAGTAGCATATAATTTAACATGTGATTAAGTTTAGAATATATAACTGGAAATCAGGCAGAAAAATATTAAAGCATAATGGAAAACAGGGAAAAGCAGGACTTTGGAGTTGGAGAAGCAACAAATAGAAGCCTGTCCTTTGTAAGATATGAGTAAAATCAGCATTCTCAAATTAGTGCTAGAAAAACATACTAAAGGTGCAAACCTTTCAGCAATCAATTTTTTAAATTGAATAAGAGTTATGAAAAGTATTAATATTTTTGCCTAAGCAATATCACTTTTAGAGACACTTCTCAAGGATCAAAACTAATACAGAATTAAATGTAGAAGTGAAAATATCAATAGTGTTACAAATAATCTAATATCAGAGAAAACCCTAAATTTACATTGTAAATATATAAAATATTGGATGCATAAAAGATAAGAGTATTTACATATAATCACAGTCAAAGAATATTTAATAGTATAGAAAAATGTTTGCATTGTACTTTAAAAATAAACAATGTATAAAAAATACTGTGTATCCTAGGGAAGATATCATATGTAAATTTTCTATAACAAATATACTTATTACATTTCTATATTCTAGCCAGTTCCATAGTTAATAGATATTCATATTACTATAAAAATGAAAATAATATTTATTACTATAAATTAAAGTAATGATATTTATTACTCTCAGAATTATGATAGCATATACTGGCTTTTTATGAAGTGCTGGACTTGTTCTCTATCATTCTGTCCTCACAAAAAAAATCTGTGAAACAGTAAATACAAACCTTTCCTAATTCTCCTGCTGGCTTCCTGAGTCACCATCACTGGTTCATTTTTACCTCATGGTGAGAGGAAACTGAATTATTCAGCCTTATGACTCTCTAGGCTAATGCCAAAAGGCTTCTGTGAGCTTACTTGTATTCTTAGAAGAGACAAAAATGCTTCAGTCTCATTTCTACAGTTCTGACTGAAAATGAACTTTCCAGAAACATAAATGGACTGAGACCAATTACTTGAAATGTGTCAGGATATATTAAACAGTACCTGGGAGACAACTCAATAAAGCCCGCAGTTCTTCCCCTACTTTGTCAGTCTTTGCTGAACAGTTTAATCTTTGTGAAACTAAAGACAAGTTGACAGCTATAGTCAACTCGCTAAAACTGTGTGTAAGTGGGTGCTCATTTTCAGTCCAGGAAATCATTATAGTAAGCAAAAGAGTAGAATGTCAAATTTTCTTTACTAAAGAACCAGCAGGTTTTTTAAAGTATTCAAAATTTTTATTATTGGGGATCTATGTCTGATGTTAAGGCAGGTTTCAGAAAGGAAAGCAGCCTGGGAGAAAGGCATCAGGAAACAGAATTTCTGATTGCATTTTTGTAAGTAAGTGAATGATGCTGTGGGACTTTGTCTATAGTCTGTTATTTCCATTCTGTACAAAGGCATACAAATACATTTGCTGTTTAAACAATAAGCATGTTGTAAGAGTTATGTCACATTTAGTTGGTACTTTCATGGAATACTAAGCATCAACGTTCAAAAAGATGTACCAAAGGCTGTAAGATGAATATAACTACTTACATTCAATATATTGATCACATTCATTGAACTAAAGTGTGACAGTATGTATATAAAACTAACTATGTATCACATACCCAAAACAGAAGCCATCTCAACCAATACCAGGTTAAAGGAAGTAAGAGGCATGGTTTATGTAGAAAAACTGAAAATTGGTCAGGGTAATAACTTAGTGGAGTATGTGCTTGCCTGGTATGCACAAGGTCCTGAGTTCAATCCCTTGTATCACCAAAAAAAAAAAAACACAAAAACTAATAACAAGTAAGCCCTGACTTAATAAAACAAGGTCAGTAATGATCAGTACAGTGTGTCTACCTCATATCATAGCCTTATGGGAAATTCAGATATTATTGGTTCTGTGAGAGCACCAAAAATTCTCATGCATTTTGTGATTAATAAAAAAAAATCATAATACATTCATCTAATATTGAGAGAATGTATCATATTGCCTACTTTAAGATACTTCCTTTTGATTAAGTCATAATGGCGAACAGCATTTACAAAGATTCTTTTTCAAAACTACAACTCTTAATCATCAGTATCCCATAAAGTTACTAAAGTATCACCAAGAGCGTATTTTTATCATTCAAGTAAACACACATTTTGTTTGCCCCTTTTTTGATTGAATCACTATTTTGGGGCTTTGTTTCTTTGAATTTTTTTTTCCTTTGGTCCTGGAAATTGAACTCAGGACCTGGTGCTTACCAGACTGGTTCTGTGCAGGTGAGCTCTATCCCCAACCCTCCATTTTAAAATTCTGTGTGCATACTAGATATAAGTTCTCTAAGAAAATGGCAATTATACTTCAGTTCTGTAGGTCATCCCTTTACTCATTTGGTTATTCACTTACTGTTCAGTAAAAGACTTGTAATTTCACCTAGTTCCCTTCATGAATTCCTCATAGTACCTCCTGTTTAATTGTGTTTAAGAAGTACTTCTTAGGGCCAGCCAAATAGCTCATCTGATTAAAGTGCCTGCAAGCAGGCGCAGAGGC
>PVKA01051898.1:0-11979 GCA_004027165.1 Ctenomys sociabilis | reverse complement strand
ATATATACCATATATAAAGAGAAAATAATACTCTTGGCAAACAAGTTTTAACATATGTCCTGAAAAAAAAAAAAAATATATATATATATATATAATTTCTCTTAAAAAATATTCTTGGGATGCCAGAATCTGTTCCATATACATTTTATTGTACATGGATATATACAATAAACATATGCATTTTAGAGATCAACAAATATTGTGTGTTGGTAAATTATTTTGGGAATTTTTATACCTAATATTGATATAAATTTCTGTAAATTTGAAAAACATGGCCAGATTTAGAAAAGACTGATCTCTTTGATGGTAGTGTATGATCTGCTGCAGCTGGGAAAACCAGCTTTTCCAAACTTAGGCATTTTGCCATTTTGGAGTTTGTCATCATCTTGGCCTTCCAATATATCAGGATGATCTAAGGAACCATCTGAGCTCAAGGTAAGATTAGCTACAAGGGTGCAGATGTATTGCCCAGTAATCTCAGAGTTCAGTACAAAATTGGCCCTGTCTTTAGTTCAACACAGAGCAGTTATAGTCCACTTCTAGAGTAAATATTCTGGCACATCTGTGTACTGGAGCATTACCAAAGAAAGATTTGAGTTTGGTAGACTAATCAAATGTAGACACTGTATAACTTCATATGGATCACAGCTTCCTTTAAATCATAGATATATTGACATCCAGATACAACAAAAGATCATGTAGCAAAAACTTGATTTATCTTTTTAAATCATGTATCAAGACAATAGCAAAATTAGATTAACATAAAAATAAAGATTTGAGGGTTTTGGGGTGATTGTGGTCCCAATTGAAGTCAGATAGTTACTAAAATACTGGCGAGCTATTCACCATTTGAGATATATGCGGTTACTATGCAAGAGGAAAAAAGTAGCTGGAAATAAACCACTAGTAAAACTAGAAAAATGCATAAATATATATTATAGAAATATATGGCACAGAGAAAACCCCTTAAAATACAAAACAACTGAATGTTTATAAATATGAATTACTCTTCACATAAAATAGATTGCAGATTTCTTGTACTTGTCATATATTCTACATTATTATGAAAGCATAAATTCATATAGGCATGTATAAACATTGTATATAGGTAATTGATACTCATTTTTAAAATCTTCAACACTTCAAACAAAAGGTAGAATAACATTATCAGTTATTATATACTTCCTAGCATTCTATAACTGCATATGCAAACTGAAAGGATACAAGTAATAAAATACATATTAGGTATAAGAATAATATTAGGCTAGCTAAAATACAAAATTAATGGAAGCTATCAAAAAGAAGTATACAAGAAAAAAAAGACTATTTTGATTATGGAATGGGAAACAACAGAACATCAAATAGCCTGCTGATTTGCATATTCTTATAAAAAGAAAAAGCTGGCCAGGGAGATAGCTCATTACAATAAGCACTTGCCTGGCAAGCACAAGGTGCTGAGTTCAATCCCTGGTTCTGCCAAAAACAAAAAAGAAAAAAACACCTAACTCAATATTGCAACAACCCTTTCATTAAAGATTTTTGAGAGTAAAATGCAGCCCAAGAAATTATTTTTACTCAAAGTAATAACAAGTCTTTTGGCCTGAATAGGAACAACAATAAAAGTTATGCAAGGATCACAGAATATTGCACAGGTACTTGACCAGCTGCCTTAGCAAGTTTGAGGCAGGGCAGCATTTGGGCAAGGAATTCTGGGAAAACATGCTACAGGAGGACTCAAATACTTGGAGAAGACACGTACTTTGTATTTCCAGATCTCGTGCCACTACACAGACAATCACAGATGCTGTACACTACACTAGAAACTTTTTTGCTTAGCATGGATGTCTACATGGTGACAACCTTAGAAGACATGGTTCTATGTGTTCAATAACAGAGATAATCACTAGCCTCTGAAGATCAGACCGACTCAGTAATGACTTGTTTCATAATACATCTTAATTCTCAACATTTCACAAGAATCATTATCTTATTGTGAACTTATTTGCCACTCAAACTTTGATATGATGCTGTCACTCACATGCTTATAAACTACTTTTTACTCATATAAGTACATTCTAGAAAAGATTCTGAATAAGTCAAGGACATCTACATTGATTTTTAAATTATTTGTATTTTTCAGAGTAGTTAAGGTAAAGATAGGGAAACAGGATAAAGAGTTAATATAATTTAATAATTTGTATAATAAAACTTTATCAGAGGTTCAAAAATATGATGAGTTGTATTCTTATAATTCATGTTTCCAATGACACAATTAAAACAAAACCAAATTGCCGTAATGAAGCCATGTCACAGAAGCACAGCAGATTCCTACTTTGACACCAACATATGATGTTGGTGGTTTTATTATTCTTTCAGCCTTAATTTTTACATAAGGAGTCAAGTTGTAGTGAAACATCTCCAAAATATAACTCAACAATAAAACCCTACAATTCTGATTTTCACTAGACTTGTACTGAATTTAGTTCCAAGGAAAAGGCATGCATAGGTCCTAAATGTATGAAGAATATCAATGATTATCCCATTTCAGAAGAGTAAAAAGGGTTCAGAATTTGAAAACAACAAATGTATGTTCTGGATGGAACCAAATAAGTCACCAGGACTAGTGAGAAACTATCTCAAGTGCATTTCCATACTGTTTTCCTATCATTGGTGTCCCTATATAGTCCTAATTGATTTGACTTAGTAATTCTCTGGAACAAAAAAATCTGTCAAGAGACAGATAATGAGTATCTCCCCATCTTTAATTTGTTGATGATGGTAGAAGAAAAAAATCAATTTAATGTATCTCTAAATTATGTAAAATATTATAAAATCTGAAAAACAATGACAGAATGGTAGTTAAATAACAGAAAATATAAGAGAAACTTGCAACAAACACTTAAATTTAGCTGCAAGAATGCCTTATGATTACTTGCTGCTCAAATGATCTTTGAATATAAAAGAAAGAAATCTTTGCAATAATAAAATCTTCAGGTTTCCCCCCTCCCAAAAAAAAGCCTCTCAACTAAAAATGTAGAGAACAGGGGTGAAAAAAAACCCCAAATTAAAGAGCTGTTATTATACTATGTAAAATCACTTACTGTGCTGTATTTCATTTCAGTGGGAAGAACTTTAATACATAAATAGCAACAATAATAGTTAAGTACTTTTGTATTCTTTTTTCCTTTTCCTTGTCACATCCCCCAGCACTGAAGAATGAACCCAGGTCTTTCACAAAGAGCTATCTCCTCAGGCCTTCTTCTCAAATTTTTTGTTTAGAGACAGGTGTTACAATTTTTTGTGTGTGACATAGAGTCTAAATAGGCAACTAGATGAATAAAAGACTTATGATGTATATATAACCTGAAGATAAGGATGAAAAAAAATCAATGAAATTCATATGGTATCTACCAAAACTGTTTAAGAGCTGAGAACAGAAGATGGTTAAGACAGAAGATCAGTAATTCTCAAGTCTATAAACCATCTCACAAAATATTTAGAGAACTGTATCATATATCTCCAAATATTTCTAATATTTTGCATAACAGGTATGTTTAAAACAAATAATGAGAACAATTTTTAAAATAATATTCAATAAAGCATAAAGACAGTCACCTAAAAGTGGCGGGAGGAGTAGTACTTTGAATAAAATTCCAGGAGAAATATAATTCAAAAAACTTTCCTCTTGGGAAAAACAAAAGCAAAAATATTAGCACATTTTTAATTATTATGAAGTAAACAGGTCCTATAATCAAGAGATGACTTTTACTGAACATAGATGTGACCAAAGATTAATATAGTGGGCAACACAAGAGATAAACTAAAAAGGAAAAGCTTTATAATTTAATTATCAAAACTAAGGGCAAATGTATCTAAGTAAATTGACTTGAAAATTTGGACAATTTGACAGTGACAGTGACAAAACCAATTAAAAGTTAACTATGTAAAGTTATTATCATGTATTTCATAAATAATTTAGATAAAATCCTTATATTAGTATACTTTAAACCTTAGTACTCAGAGAAAACATAACATTGATGGCCACAACTTCACAATAAAAGCAGCTGAAATGCACTGTACATTTTTCCCATATAGTTTAATATCAATGTTTCCGATGTGGATGACTGCATATAGTTTTTATTTCTCTCTTATCACTGCTGCTAAAATTCTTAGGAAAAACCTGGGGCTGCTTCCAGACACTTTCAGGGTAAGGTAACATCTGGAGGACCATGTAACTGCATATGCCACCTTATCTCATTGCAGCTAGTGTTCGCTGGTGAAAGCTCAAGGATGCATTCCATAAAGTTACTAATCATAAAATAATGTGACCCACGATTAGGGTTTTTAGTTGTAAAATAATCAATACCATTTCCATTATTATATATCATTGACAAAATATTTACTCAGGTAAAATTATTTTAATAAAAATTTTGTACAATCTAATTTTTTAAGGCTATGTTAGCTAGTGATTATAAAACAGTATTCAAACTAATATGTAACCAAATATATAACTTTAAATTATAGTAAGGTGTTTTAGTCTAAACATACATATAAAACAATTCATCTTTAACTCTCCAGTGACTTAAAAGTCATAAACTCAGAGGAAAAGACTCAACTTGCCTTCAACAGTAGGGTGTAACTTACAGATTTTTGGTTAACTATCCACATGTGCCATGTCATCACTACTCAGAGTAAGCAAATAATGAAAGGTATCTTTAAAATCAAAATAATGAGAGAAAATGGAACTTAGTAAATGCAAAGGTGACATGACTGTATTCATTGATCAATCTATGTGAGTTAAAGGAATGTTAATAAATCAAAGAAAAAATTTAGACAGTACTGTTCAATAATTCTTGCTAGTATACGTTTTTTATTCCATGAATCTATAATTAAACATGACATAATCTATACATTTTTTGAAGATATAAAATAGCTAAGCTAAATAAAATTATTCTTGCCCAGAACACGTTACCTTATTCTTTCAGATGAAAGTAAACCTTGACTAAATTCCTATTTATCTCCTTGACAATCAAGAAATAAATGATTGACACTAACACTTCCTTATCTGGGCCTTCTGTCTGCAGCTCATTCTGCTAAGTGATGTCACTGCTGTAGCAGACGAAAATAAGCAGATTATTACAGTGACTAGAAGCAAACTAAACATTTGGATTTTTGCATGGACAGATTTACACACTGTCTGTCAGATAAAGCACAGTTTGCCTGCTGCTTACAAAACAAGAATGTGCCTGACAGCTTCCTCCCAGGTTTAGTATCTGATTACATAAATAGGCCATCCCCACTATTTCTAAAGACTGACAGTCTGTCTTAGTTTAAAGTGCAATTTTTGACTATCAGCTTTTCTGTCTTGCACACTGGGCTGATTAACATCACAGCACTTGCTGGAGGTCCAATCAGGTTTCCACTCTCAGGCATTCAGGCCTTATAAGAAGAGTAAAGAGGATGGTTGGGGACAGTCAATTAATAGACTTGCACGTGTCTGTATTAGTAGTAATGCCTTTAAAATAACTCAAGAAAATTACAATGTCTGTTTAGCTAATGATTTATTTCTAAAATAAAAAAGAGTAACAATCATGTATTACTATTTTTATAACTACCATGTTTTAATAGTTTTCCAGTATTCCATTAAAGAAAAACACACTAATGACTTATCATGATCCTATAAAAACAACAATACAGATATAAAAGGTAACTGTTTAGAAAGTTATCGTCCACTAATTACTACTTTCCCATTCCTAACAGCAAAATTATCAACATATTTGATTGATGTTGATGAATTTGAAAGTAGTAGATTAAAATTATTTTGGCAACAGGAATTCTAGTAGAAAAATGAAAATTTGTGACTAAATTATATCCATATAAGCATTATAAACTTGATAAAAGATGATTCCATTTTTTTGTTGTATAAGTTCTACTAATAAAAATAACAGTATTAAGGTTCTCTAGTTTAGAAGCTCAGTTAAAATTTAACTGAAGCTTTATTTAAAAATCACAAACTTGTCAACAAATACAAACACGTGATCTTCACACAACTGAAAGCCCTGAAAATGGGATGTCTAATCAAGGCGAGTAAATTTTAATTAGAAAAAAAAAAGTAGGCATAGGTATTATTAACTACCTTAACACTCTTGTGAGGAAATAATGTTTCTTATTTTCCTTGGTCCTATATTATTTAGCATATGCCATTCACTCTGCCTTATCTGACTCAATTGATTTTACTTGTTGTACGTTTCCTTTTGTATTTCTGCTTTTCACTTGTTATACTAGGGAGACTATACGATATTTACATATGTGTGTCTGGTTTATTTCACTTATGAGTATATGTTCAAGTGGCATCCACTTCAGTATAAATGCTTCAAACGTATCATTCTTAATAGCTGAGTAATACTCCATTATATAGAAATACCACATCTTTTTCAGCCATTCCTCATGTGATGGACATCTTGGTTGTTTCCAAGAATTTGCTATCACACATTGCGCAGCTATAAACATAGGTACACATATATCTCTATTATTTAGGAGGAGTTACAAGGAAAAAATTTAATTAATTCATTTTCCATTTTTTTAATTAAACAATTCTTTTAAACATTTACTTTTGGCAAGGTTGTGTTCTGGACATAGATAGATGAATACAAGCAGATCATCTGTGAAGAAAGTAAAACATGATAAAGAAGTTAAAAACAATATATGTTTGTGTGCAGATAAATGCGTATTGCGCATTCAAATGCAAAAGACTCCAATCCCAACTACTCATCTCGGGACAACACTGTGTCATGAAAGTGCTATTCTTTTATATGGAAAATAATTTCTTCCTAATGAATCATTTCCTGATTTCTTATAAGAGTCCATCTCAAGTCAGTAATTTCATGAAGCACAGATCTGAATGTTATATATATACAAAACTGATCTGTACCTAAAGTATGAGTTATCATCTAATCCCTGCTTGCTCTTTACACTAAAACACATTAAATACTACCAGTTAGCCTAAAATGTCTAACTGCTCAAAATAATAATATATTTCATCTTTTAATTTGTTTCTTGACACAAATTATAATGCACTATCATAGGAATAGTTTGAAAAAAAAAAAGTGAAGTTCCTTAAACAGTGTAACAAGCAGAAGACACAAACACAATATTGTTTTTAGTAATTTCAGCTATAACTTTCAAACATTCACTTCCAGACAAACAAGATGAAATATGTTGCTTCAGGTCAGCACTGATGGATCCTTCAGAAATATCACCATTATTGCTTTTATTTTATTATGTACCACACTTCATAACTGTACACTGCAGAGTACAATAAAAATTCCACTGCACAGCATCAGTACTTATTAAACAGGTCAAAAGTCACTATAACAAATAACTTGTTCTAATAAGGATCCATTAATAACAGTTCTTGTTGTCCACATAAGTAATTTTTTAAAAGACAAAAAAATACAAGCAACACGGGAGAATTGCAGAACAATTTGAAAACTTTCATGTAGCCAGATACATTTTTCTAATTTCCAATACAGGTAAATACTCTGTTTATGCAAATACATGCCAAAAACTTCAAAAAAGAACTAATTAAAAATCTAGTATTGATAAAACAGGAAGATGATAAATGAGAGGCAAAAGTAACCGCTCATTGCAGTCTATAAACTATTCAACGTGATGGTTACCCCAGCAGTCTCAAGACAAGTGGAAAGAAAAGAAACAACTTGATGAAAGTGGCACCTATTCTTGCAAAGACTGTACATATGTAAGTGAAACAAATTTGCAGGGGAAAAAGCAACAAATTCCAACTATACTAAATAATCAGCTGGTGCCTACTTTCAGGTAGTAAAGGCATCTTTCTGTCATACAAAGTAAATGTTTACTACACACAAAATCAGATGAATTTGAAGATGATTACTGCAATAACAAGTCAGCAAACAATAGGAAGGGGTTTACAGAGGAAAACAAATACAAAAAATAAAGAGAACTATATTCTTTGTACCTGTATGAAATTTATATTGAGAATTTTAAATGAAAATGAAATATTTCAAGACAAAGAAAACATTACGTGTAAAACTGGAGTTTAAAAAGGCCACACTTTTTCATGATTTCTATTAACAGACAAAATAGGAGGAGGGAAGAAGGAAGAAAATAGTAAAGTGTACCAAGCCTACCAATACAAGACCAACAAAATTAATCACTCAATCAGTGGACATAGTAAAATATATTTAACATCAACATAAAATATAAGTAAATACAATCAAACAACAAAAGTGCAGATTATGGACCAATATACTCAATGACTAAGAATTCATTAATTTTCAAAAGAATGGAGGTATTTTATGAACTCACACTTTATGTAATTCTAAGTTTGACATTATAAGGCAAATTCACCATCTTAGACCCAGAGTTTCTTAGGTCTTCTACTTGTTTTTCAATATAATGATTTGACAGTATCCTAAATGCTTTTATACAATATATTATACCTTTGTAATCACAGAAATTAAAATGGCTAAAATGAAATTCATTTGATGAATTGAAGATTTCTTCAGCATCTAGTTTAGTTCTTGGCACTTAAGAGGAGTTCAGTACATTGAAATAAACTGATGTTCTTCTTGTATTTGTGTATTAAGAAGTAAGGTAACTTAAAAATACTTGTATGCATTATAAGAATGATGAACCATTTCAAGAAATAGTAAATATAGGCCAGAGGTGTTATTATTTATTTCAAATTAGAACAAAATAGGTATTCATAAATCACTAATCAATGCTGTTATAATCATCTGAAACATGTCAAACATTAGTATCGATGGGCTTACAAATAGCCATTGCTACTGGTGTACATGAAGTGCTGTAATTGGTTTAAATCGGCTTTGCCCATCTGTCTTTAATACTCTTATTACAAAGCAGTAAGCAGAAAACTATTAGAGCTGCAGTATAAGCTGTAAGATCTTTGCCCACTCTTAAATCATTTAAAAATAATGAGAGCTTTAGCCTTTATCTAATTAACAAGTGCCTTCTTTGAATTAGAAAAACTGTATCATTTAGCCCACGGTTGTTTAGTAAATTGGCTTGGTGGCATGTAAGCTAATCCAGGATAGCAGTTCCAGGGTCTTGTTCCTGGCTTCTTATTACATGAATTATAATTCAATGATCACCTTAGATCATGCGCTATTCATAAATCAGAAGCCTGACATCAGATGAAAAATTGTATTAATATATGAAACTTATTATATAGTACAAACTGCTCTCTTGATAAATTACATTGTTCAAACTTGACAATGATTGCATTTAAAACATTATTCCTGTTTGCTGTTTTACAGACTGAAACCTCTTCATGAAAAATTTACAATGCTCCTCTGTGTTTTGGAGTCAGAGGGCAATAGTAGCAAATGGCAGACAGAAACCATACTTTAGATTTGCTGGCAGCTACAGAGGACAGAAAGCACTTTTAAGGATAGAGACAGAAACCCTTAGCTGCATTGCCAGGATCTACATTTCTGGCTTTATGAAGATACTAATTGTCCTCACCAGCGGAAGCATTGTAAATAATAAAATTTTAATTTCAGCTTACTGAATTGCCTTCTATATAGGTGTTTCAAAGAAATTTATAGTCATAAATGCTTCACAGAAATTTATAGCATGAAAGGAAAAAATAAAGGGGCAAACCCATGAAGTTTAATTTGAATTGAGGCCCAGCTCCTTAGATGCGTTATGACAAATGCTTTTTGCCAAGGCTGACTGGGTAACTCAAGCTGTAGCTCCATATTATTTACATTAATTACATGAAGGCTGCTTTGTTAATGGTGTGGGTCACAGCATGATATGCTAATGATCTAAGAAAAATCTGCATCTTCAATATTTATGATAATTTGTAATTGGAAATAGGGTTGCTTTTCCTTTTTCCTCTCACTAGCATAAAAAAAAAAATCAGTACAAAACAATTTTATTCAGAGAAGAAAGGAAAAAGTTCTAATCGCCAAGACACTTAAGTGTTATAAACAAAAAGAAAAACTCTCTTATTGTTGGGGGTGTTGTCATAGCCTTTGATAAGGTGATAATACAGCAGTTTTCCACATGCCTTTCAGTGTAAGGTATGCTTCAAGTTGAACTGAATAGGAAAAGGCAAAAATGTAAAGTATAACTTTTATCACAAAATTTCCTGTTATTATGTATTTCTACCTTCCTTTCTTCCAACTTCTTCAACAAGAAATCAGATAAGCTTCAAATAAACACAGTTAATTTATAATAAGTTGATTTTGTAATAGGAAAGACTAAAAGCTACTTAATAGAATCTCCATACAACTTGACAAAAAAAAATTCACATAATCCCAAGAGAATACAAAAGCAAAATCAATACTTTATGTGCATTAAATAGTATTCTTTTTGTTGTTTTACTGTTTTTAATTATTTCTTGAATTATTGTGGGCAAGGTTTTGAATTTTTTGTAATAAAAAAAGAGCATCAATAAAGCACAAGCATTTTTGGTACAATAAAGGATTTTAAATAATGACTTACTTTAGTAAAACATTCCATACAAACATACCTTTGCATATAGAATATAACAAAAAAGAATCTAATAAAGCCTATAGAAGGATGCCTTGTATATGCTTAGGAACAAATCTAGAACACAAGTTTTTACACATCAGTGTGTCTTAAAAGAACTTACTAATAGATGTACTTATTGAATACAAAAGCAGAAGTTTTAAGGTATTTTACACTATTGTTAAAAGAGAAAAAAATTGGGCATTTTAATGGCCATAAGTTAAAAATAATACATAGAATACATTTTTTTAAAAAAAATCTAAGACAGGAATACTTCTCTAACCTATGAATAGCAAATGTTGTGTTTTGAGAGTCTACATTGAGCAATCAGGATAGCAGTCATTTCTGGGGCAAAAAAAAGGATGTAATTAAGAGAGGCCTATAGAAGACTTAAAAGACAATGATTACCTGTCTTAAACTGCATAGGAGTTAATGGCTGATCATGTCTATCATTTTTAATGATATAGTCATTGTGTGTATATATTCTGCTATATAAATGAAACAGTATATCAATGAAAGTCAATTAAAAGGGCTGGTGAGAAGCTCAGTAGACTATGTGCCTGCTTAGGCAAGCACAGGAACTGTGGTTTGAGCCCTGTCCTCAGGCATGCTGAGTCAGCCAAGGAGATCAAGCATGGTGGCTCACAAATGTATTTGCACCGCTGGGGAGGCTGAAAATAGGAGGATCACTGAGTCTGTGCTGTGCAGTGAGACCCTTTATCAAATACATTAAAAAAGGAAAAAAAAAAAGCCAGTTAAAGAAAATCTCCATAAAGATTATTTTTCCAAAATGAGTTTGATTTTCTCAGTAAAACTGATCAATCACTATGCCATAATGAGTAATGCTTGGAATTTTTATTTTTAGGTGAGAAATGACATATAACCTCATTGGTTAATGCTTTAATTATATAATCAAAACTAAGGAAATTTAAAATAGCATTTCTAATAAAATCATCAATATTTCTAAAACAAAATATAAATTTTAAAACTAATACATTCAGTTGCACCTAGGTAACTCTTAACATGCTAATTAATGGAAATTTCTCAAATGAAATAATCAAAGATTATAATAGAAAATAATCTTTAAAAAATCACATAATGGGGGCTGGGGACATGGCTCAGTAGAATAAGCACTTCCCTGGCAAGTGCAAGGGCCTGAGTTCAATCCCTGGTTCCGCAAAAAAAATAAGTAAATAAATTAAAAATCACATAATCAATCATATTCATTTCATCATTAAAGAAATGTAAAAACATTCATATTTGTAAACTGCTAGATTGTGCTAAAACCTAGTTCTTTTGGACCTTCACATAGTTTGTTGAATCATGACATTATATCTCATTTCTTCTTGCCCAGAAGGTGAACCTTCTGGTTAATGACATTAAAATACTCAAGATGACCTTATGAAGGCACAGGATAAACTAAGTTCAATAAAAGCTACA
>PVKA01051897.1:0-11983 GCA_004027165.1 Ctenomys sociabilis | reverse complement strand
TTGTACTTGTTACCACTCTTCTATAGATAATCACTCTGAGCCTTAGGGAAAATAATTTATTCACCATCACATAGTTGAAAGGTTGTATAAAAAGGAATAAACCCAATTTGTTCTAATCATACAAATATGATAATTTTTCAGGATAACCTGTCATTTAAGAGGGAAGAATTTGTTAGTAATATTCACAATATTGTTGTGTGAAATTATACTAGATTCTCAGCAAACTTACATGATAATAATGAAGAATATGACATTTTTGGAAGTTTCTTAGAGGAAACAAAATAAATCTAAGTATAATTTCTTTCCAAGGTTTTCATTTTTATTATATATTGCAGAGTTAAGAGGCAAAATTAAGCTTGATTACATATTTAATTAAGAAGGGAGAAACCATAGATTTTCTCATTTGTAGTACGGACACCACATATTTTATTTTTGATGGCAATTTGTTTCAGTTCCTCATTGGGAAGCTGATTAATGAGAAGAATCTCCATGAGGTATACATCTTTACTGTAAGAAAAAGTAGGGAAATGATAACTGGTTTGATTCTTTCTTGTCCCATATTTATTCATATATATATATTTTTTTTATTTCATGTTCTCAGATCAAACTAGGGACCTTGTGCTTGCTAGGCAGGTGCTTATGCCACTGAGATAAATCACTGACCATGTTATATTATTTTTTAAATTTTTAATTATGAAACCATTATCTCTCTTTCTGATTTCTTACAATCACAACTGCAGAATGATCTGCATCATGCAGAAGCAAGTAAGGAAGCCTATTCTAACAAATTTTCAGTTAGGGGACTGAATTAACAAAGCTTGGTGTCTTTGAGGCCAAACCTCAGAATTTAGCCCATTGCTCCATCAGAAGAGGATTTTGTTTTCTAGGTGGAAAGAAATCTCACTCTCAACACAGCCCTCCATCTGCTAAAAATTTATAAGGCCCCATCTAATGTAATTTTTCCTCTATTCTCTGTCAAATCTGGATCGAATTAAGCTCTGTGATCCAAATGTTTTTAAGGAAGGTATCAACATATGCACGCACAAAATATGCATGTTATGGATTTCTATTCTATTCTAAGTTACTCATAATTAATAGGCAGGAATTTCTCAAATTAAAATTAGTTGATAATTTCAGTAAATCATTATTAAAGCATTATGAAACACAATTAATCCAGATATATGTTTTTAAAGTACTATAATTGTAATTTAATCTACCATCTGTTTCAATATAATCACTATTCCATTCCTGTCATTTTGTTTAGTGAAATTCTGTATCGTTTATAATATTGGCTTTTCATACTATTTTTGATTCTCTTTAACAATGTATTCAAAATATTGCATGAAGGAATATTATTTCACAGTAGAAAAGAAAAAATAAAGGGCAACAAATATAAGAAATTGCATACCTACCTAGAAAGTGATTGGAGTACACTTAGCATTAATGTCCAGACCCAACTCTGAACTTCCACAACTGATGAAGCATTTGGTTATTTGTAACTATATTCTGGTCTAATAAGATCTTTCATACACAGATCCAAATTTTTTTATTTTTAGAACTCCTAGCTTCATCTACACAAATAGCCTATTTTGTTAGCTTAATAGGCTAACATTGCAGACACAAAATAAATTAAGTGTAAAGATTAAATTTTCAGCTCTATTACATCTGTAATAAGACTTTCCAAAATGTATTTTGAACAAGTTAATATAAACATTTTTTATAGTTTAAATTAGAACCTGACTCCTTTTTAAAAATGTGATAAAATTATCAACTAATAAAGGCACATTTATTATAATCTTTACCAACTTTTACAATAGAAAATATACTATATTTCCTCAAACAGAATTTTATAAAATTATTAAGGGATTATGAATGTGTATGTCATCTGAAAGTTTTTCTCAACATTCTAATGAAATTTTCCATTTTTAAACTTTTCAACTCAAAGGGTATTAATGATTTCTAAAAGTTTAGAAGAAAAATGATAAATGAATATTTTTGAGGATAGAAACAGAGACAAAATTACAGGAAGTGAAACTAATTTCATTAAAAATATACTACATTGCCCGGCTCTCTCCACACCCCAGTTTGGTGAGTGTTATGGTAAGTGCGTGGAAGAGCCTTTGGCTTCTTCCCTTGTGCGCTATGCTATCTAGAGCCCAGGCCCGTAAGCCTGCCGAGTGAACAACCGGCATGAGACACTCCAGACAAGCCTTCCTGGCAACTCAACAGAGCCCTTGCCTGCAAGCCCACCACAGGAGTGAGAACTTAATGTGACTCTCCCTGCACCTGAACCACCCAGCCCAACCTGGTGAGTTTGAGGAGAGCTTCTGCACTCCCAACTGCTCTCTGTGCCAGGGACCCAACAGAGGGGAGTCAAAAGATCACTGTTGTACCAGAAGAGCTGCAGCAAAAAGGAACTCAACACAACAGCTAGATCCAGGCCAGGCACAACTAGGTAATATCAAACTCACTGAACTGGCACTTGAATTTCATTACACGCTAAGATCATAACTGCACCAAAACTCTACACCAAAGAACAGAGGTGAGTGCTACAAAAAAATGACAAAGACAAAGAGAAAAAGGCAATATCAGGCCTCGAGAACACCAATAAGTGCAGAGGACATTACCTCAGCTGAAATGAATGAATTAACAGAAGCAGAAGCAAAGAAACAACAGCAGAAAGATATAGAGGAACTCAGACCAGAATTAACGCCCAAAAGAAAAAAAAGAAATATTTGAAGACATAGCATCTGAAGTAACAAATCAAATTCAAAAACAGGGGAAACCCAATGACCACCCAGAACAAGTGCAGAGAACAATATTCCAAATGAAACATATGATTTTAAAGATTCAGAAGTGAAGAAACAACAGTAGAAGGGTAAAGAGGAGCTCAAAGCAGAAATAATTTATGAAATAAAGAAAAAAATCTTTGAAATCATAGCTTCTGAAGTACAGAATCATTTCTGGAAATATATAGAGGAAACTCAGTTTTGATAAAACTCTACAGTAAAAGAGTTAATAGCTACCTCTAAAGAAGACACTAAAAAAAAATAGAGGAGATCAGACATATGAGAGATTCTTTGAATGAGCAATACAGGAAAGAAACAGATAGCATGAAACAGAGTCAAAGAGATATGGAAGAGCATAAAAATCTCAATCATGAGTCTAAAAAACCATTTGAGTTCAAGCAAAGACAGAGTTTCAGATCTTGAAGATGCTGGTGCAGCTAGTGACAAGGTGAGAAAGGATCTCTTAAAAACAACATGGATGCAGGAAAAAATAATCCATCACCTGCAAGATGATGCGAAGATGAACAAGGTGAGATTAATAGGCATCATTGAGAAAGAAGGAGTCAATACAAATGATATAAAAAGAATATAGGCAGGCATAATAGCAGAAACCTTCCCAAATATGAGGAAACAATTTAACATTAAGGTAATCAAAGCATACAGAATGCCGAATAACTTCAACACAACTAAAAACACACTGACACATATAACAGTCAAGAACCGAGAAATCCAACACAAGAATAATATACTACTAGAGAAAAGACAGATATTACATTCAGAGGAAAACCCATCAGAATTACAGCTGACTTCTCTACACAAACTATGAAGGAAAGGATAGCATCGAGCAGAGTACTTCAAGTCCTGTATGAAAAAAAAAAAAAAAAAAAAAAAAAAAAAAAAAAAAAAAAAAAAAAAAAAAAAAAAAAAAATCGAGCCCAGACTATTGTACCCTGCAAAACTCTCTTCCAAGTTTAAGAAGTGAAATACTTACACGACAAAGAACAGCTAAAGAATTTCATGATGACAAAACAAACACTACACAGGCTACTGAAAGATGTTCTAGAGAGAGACCACAATGACCAGAACTCCACTAATGAGAATGGAAAGAACTCACTAAACAGGACAGACAATTAAACACAGGATACAAAGCAGTAAACAACAGCTGGTAAATATCATGACAATCATAAGTCAACACATTTCAATTAAAGCCATCAATGTAAATGGACTCAATTCACCAATTAAGAGAAATAGACTGGCACAGTGGATTAGGAAACAAAATTGAACAATATGCTCTATACAAGAAACACACTTAACTCAAAAGGAAATTCATAAGCTCAAAGTCAAAGCATGGTAAACAATACTACATGCCCCAACACCTCAAAAAAAAAAAAAAAAGCAGAAGTAGCAATTCTGCTCTGACACAGTCTCAACTTCAAACCAAGAAGGATCAAATGACACAAAGAAGGCCACTAAATATTGTCTAGGGGAAAAATTCAAGAGCAACAGGTAACACTCATAAATATCTATGCACCACACACAGAGGCACCCAACTATATAAGACAAAACTTAATAAATATGAAAAACCTAATATCCAAGACCACAGTCTTAACAGGAAACTTTTACACTCCCTTACCTAAAAAAGGTAGGTCAATCAGAGAAAAAGTAGCAAGGCAGTAGCAGAACAGAACCAGACTTTGGAACAAATGGACCTGGTGGACATATACAGAGTGTTCCACACAACCACAGCTAAATACACATTTTTTCAGCTGCACATGGTCATTTTCTAAAATAGACGACATACTAGTCCATAGATTATGCATAAGTGTATGCAAGAAAACAGAAATTATCCCATGCACATTATCTGACCACAGTGCAATGAAACTGGAAATAAACAACAAAAGAAACCAGAAAAACCGAATAAATAAATGGAAATTAAAGAACACCCTACTCAGCAATTAATGGGTCACAGAAAAAATTCAACAAGAAATTCAACAATATCTACAATTCAATGAAAATTCAAGTACAACTTACCGGAACTTATGGGATGCGATGAAAGCAGTTCTTAGCGGGAAAATCATAGCTATGATCTCGCACATTAGGAAAAATAGAACCAGAAAAAATAAAAAGCCTAGCGTTGCACCATCTGACATCTAGAAAAAAGAAGAGCAAACAAAACCCAGAGCAGAAAGACGGGGAGAAATCATAAAGATTGGCGCAAAAACTAATTCAATTGAGATGAAGAAAGCAGTTCAAAGAATCCACAAATCAAAAAGTTGCTTCTTTGAAAGACTCAGTGGATAAGCCCCTAGACAACCTCATCACAAAGAGAATAGAAAAAAATTCAAATACAAGCAATAAGATTTAAAATGGTGAAATCACCACAGACCCGGTGGAAATTCAGATTATCGATGGCTACTTCAAGAATCTTTAGGCTCACAGAATAGAAGACACAGAAGAAATGAAAAGATTCCTCAAAAAGTACAAACTAACAAAACTGAATGAAGATGATAAAACAACTCTCAATAAGACAATAACAGCCAACGAAATAGGAAATGTAATAAAAAGCCAGCCAACAAAGAAAATTCCAGGTCCGGAAGGATACATGGCTGAATTCTACAAGATTTACATAAGAAATTATCTCTACACTTCTTAAACTCTTTAAAGAAATTGAAAAGGAAGCAGTCCTCCCGAAGTTATTTCTGGACCCATGTATTATACTGATTCCAAAACCAGGGAAAGACACAACCATAAAGGAGATCTACAGGCCAATTTCCCTCATGATCATAGATGCAAAAATACTCAATAAATTGCTAGGAATTCATTTCAGATACTATGTATTCAAATATTTCTTTTTTAATTTTGGCAATTACTTCTCATTTTATTTCTTCTATACCTTTCTGCTGTTGTTCCTTTGCTGCTGTATTTGTTAGTTCATTCATTGCAGCTGAGCTAGGGTCCTCTGCCCTTCCTGATGGACTTGAGGTCTGGGATTGCATTTTTCCCCTTCACTTTGTCATTTTGTATAGCACTCACCTTTGACCTTTGGTGTATAGCTTTGCTGCAGCTATAACCTTAGCTTGTTATGAGATTCAGGTGACAGTCTATTAAGTTTGAGATTTTCCAGGTATGCCTATCCTGGGTCTAGCTGTTGTGTTCAGTTCCTTTTTTGCTGCAGCTCCTTTGGTTCCCCTCTGTTGGTTCCCGGGGTCAGCCCTCCTGTGTCAGGCAGGTCGTTCCCCAGGTGGGCGGGCCTGGGCTTTGGTGGGTCTTCTGGGCTCACAAAAGTATAGTGGATGATCTTATTCACTGAGTAGTCTGTACTGGGTGGGCCAGCCTATGCTGGGTCTGGGTCTACAGATCGTAACCCGAGAAGGCTGGGAAAGGTCCCTCTGGTGCAGTGGGCCTGGAGCCCTCACTCACAGGCCAGGCTGTGCTAGGTTTCGGTCTGTAGCGTGGGACCAAGAATACAGTAAATTCTCAAGAAGTTCATATACCATGACCAGGTAGGATTCATCCCAGGGATGCAAGGATGGTTCAATATTCAAAAATCCATGAAGGCAATACACTATATTAACAGACTGAAATCTAAAAACCACATGATCATCTCAATTCATAAAGAAAAAGCTTTTGACAAAGTTTAATACATATTCATGTTCAAAACCCTACAGAAAAGTAGAATAGTTGGACTCAACCTCAATTAGATAAAAGCCATCTATGACAACCCAATGGCTAATATAATTGTAAATGGGAAAATACTGAAATCTTTTACTGTTACATAAGGTACAAGACAATGATGCCTGATATCCTCCCTTCTATTCAATATAGTTTTGGAATCCTTTGCAACAGTCATTAGAAAATAAAGAGAAATAAAAGGAATAAGAATAGGTAAAGAAGAAGTTAAGTTATCACTATTTGAAGATGACATGATACTTTACTTGTAAATCAAGTAATCAAAAAATTCCACCAAGAAGCTATTAGAATTGATACAAAAATTCAGGAGAATATCAGGATACAAAGTAAATACTCACAAGTCATTAGCATTGCTCTACACAGATAACAAACACAGAGAGAGAGAAACTATAGAAACAATTTCTTTTACAATAGGACCACCGAAAATGAAATGCTTTCGAATTCACTTAACCAAGGAAGTCAAAGATCTTTTCGCAGAAAATTACAACTCCCTAAAAAATGATTATAGAGGATTTCAGAAAATTGAAAGGTATTCCATGCTCCTGGATAGGAAGAACCAACATCCTGAATGGCCATACTCCCAAAAATGTTGTACAGGTTTAATGCAATCCCTAACAAACTGTCACCTACATACCCCCCAGACCTAGAGAAATCATTCCTAAAATTTATTTGGAAACAAAAAAGAAATAGAATAGCAAAGGCAATACTGTCCAACAAAGACAAAGCAGGAGGCATCAAAATTCCTGAGGTGAAATTATACTACAAAGCCACTAAGACAAAATCAACAAGGTATTGACAATGATATAGACCTGAGGATCAATGGAATAACTTAGATGATGCAGATGAGGGGCCGGGGAGATGGCTCAGTGGAATAAGTGCTTCCTTGGCAAGCACATGGGCCTGAGCTCAATCCCTAGCTCCGCAAAAAAAAAAAAAAAAAAAAAGAAGATGATGCAGATGACTCTGTGAACACACTCAGCCACCTGATCTTTGATGAAGGGTCCATACAAGCTTACTGGGAGAGAATGGTGCTGGAAAAACTGGCTTTCTACACACTGACAATTGAAAGTTGACCCAGGTGTATCACCATGCACTAAGCTAAAGTCAGAATGGATTGAAGATCTAAACATTAAAACCAAAACAATCAATATTCTGGAAGAGAAAGTAGGAGGAACTCTTTAAGACATAGGGGTAGGCAAAGAGTTCATGAACATAAATTCACCAGATAAACACTTGAAACAATTAAAAACTGGGATCAACTCTTCTTGAAAAGTTTCTTCACTTCAAAAGAAATTGTCAACAAAGTGAAAAGAGAACCCACAAATTTTGAAAATATTCAAACTGATAATCACTGAGACAAAGGTCTGCTCTCTAGAACATATAAAGAACTAAGATATATTAGGGCCCTCAAATTTAAAGACCCACTCCAGAAATGGGCATCTGAGATGAATACACACTTCTCAGATGATGAAATTAAGGAAGTGAATAAATATATGAAAAAATGCTCCACATTGCTAGCCATCCATGAAATGCAAATGAAAACAACACAGATATACCATTTCACTCCAAGAAAAATGGCTAACATAAAAAAAAAAAAAAAAATCAACCAACAAAAAATGTTGGAGAGGTAGTGCAGAAAAAGGAACACTTCTCCACTGCTGGTGGGAATGTAGACTGGTACAACCATTGTGGAGGTCAGTGCGGAAACGCCTTAAAAAAGTAGGAATGGAAATCCCATTCAAGCCAACTATCTCCCTATTGGGAATTTTCCCAGAGGAAGTGAAAACATTATGTCATAGTGATATATGTGTACCTATGTTTATAGCAGCACAGTTTGCGCTAGCAAAATCTTGGAAACCACCAAGATGTCCGTCACATGTGGAATGGTTGAAAAGGATGTGATATTTCCATATAATGGAATATTGCTCAGGTATAAAGAATGATCAACTTGCTCGATCCCGCCTGCGCCCGCCCAGCCCCAGAGACCTCCTGAGACAGCAAGACCAACGCCAGCAGTCTAATCGATCCTGCCCACGCCACCCAGCCAGAGACAGGACTGAGGCAGCGGCTGACTCCAGCGGCCTCCTGGATCCCGCTCCAAGCTCTCCCAGCAAGAGCGAATTTTCATGACTCACCAGGCTTCCCAGATCAGTGAGAGTGTGGTGAGTCTGAGGGAGAGCCATTGGCTTCTTCCCACCCGCGCTATGCAGATCTCTGCCCCCAAACCCTCCAAGCCAGTGACTGGCCTGAAACCTCAGGACCCACTCTCCAACACCTCCCCAGATACCCTGACCTAAAGCCCGCTGAGTGAGTGGGAATTTCCCCGATTCTCTGGGCATCAAAGTTCAGTGTGTGTAGAACTACAGGCCGGCCGTGCCCAACAGACATTTCCCAGGGATTAGCTGCCCCCCACCTCCCATGGCCTGGTGACAGCTCCAGGCACACTGTACCAGAGAAACATTTCCACGTGATTACCGATCCCACCCCACAGCCCCACACCCAGTGCAGGTCGGCCTGGAGTGAGAACTCCAAGCCTGCCACACGGAAGGGACATTTCTCAGCAATTCTTGGTCCCATGCTACAGACCGAAACCCAGCACAGCCTGGCCTGTGAGTGAGGGCTCCAGGCCCACTGCACCAGAGGGACCTTTCCCAGCCTTCTCGGGTTACAGTCTGTAGACCCAGACTCAGCACAGGCTGGCCCACCCAGTACAGACTACTCAGTGAATAAGATCGTCCACTATACTTTTGTGAGCCCAGAAGACCCACCAAAGCCCAGGCCCGCCCACCTGGGGAAGGACCTGCCTGACACAGGAGGGCTGACCCCGGGAACCAACAGAGGGGAACCAAAGGAGCTGCAGCAAAAAAGGAACTGAACACAACAGCTAGACCCAGGATAGGCATACCTGGAAAATCTCAACTTAATAGACTGTCACCCAAGTCTCATAACAAGCTAAGGTTATAGCTGCAGCAAAGCTATACACCAAAGGTCAAAGGTGAGTGCTATACAAAATGACAAAGTGAAGGGGAAAAATGCAATCCCAGACCTCGAGTCCATCAGGAAGGGCAGAGGACACTAGCTCAGCTGCAATGAATGAACTAACAAATACAGCAGCAAAGGAACAACAGCAGAAAGCTATAGAAGAAATAAAATGAGAAGTAATCCCCCAAATTAAAAAAGAAATATTTGAATATATAGTATCTGAAATAAATAATGAATTCTAGAAACATTGGGTGGTAAAGATATGCTCACCCAGAACAAGTGCACAGAGCACATTTGCAGCTGATATATATGAATTAAGAGCATCTGAAGCAAAGAAACAACAGCAGAAAGATCAGGAGGAACTCAAAGCAGAAATAAGTTCTGAAATCAAAAAAAGAACTTTTAGAAGTCATAGGATCTGAAATACCGAAACAAGTCCAGAAATATACAGAGGAAATCCAACTTGGAAGAAACACAGCAGAAAAAGAATTAATAACCATCTCTAAAGAAGACATGGATAAAAAAAATTGAGGCGATCAGAAATATGATGGATTCCTTGAATGAGCAATACAGAAAAGAAATGGAACACATGAAACACAGTCAAAGAGACATAGAACTAAAAATAGCAATCACGAGTCTACAAAACTATCTGAGTGAAAGCGAAGACAGAGTTTCAGATCTTGAAGATGCCGGAGCAGCTAGTGAAAAGGTGAGAAAGGATCTCTTAAAAATAACGAGAATGCAGGAAAAAATAATCCATCACCTGCAAGACGATGCCAGGATGAACAATGTGAGAATAATTGGTATCAACGAGAATGAAGGAGTCAATACAAATGACATAAAAAGAATTTGGGGAGAAATAACTGAACAAAACCTCCCAAATATGAGGAAACAATCCAACATTCAGGTCACCGCAGCATACAAAACACCAAATAACCTCAACCCAAGTAGAAACACACCGAGACATAGAATAATTAAGATCCCAGAAATCAAACACAAAAATAATATGCTGAAAGCTGCTAGAGAGAAGAAGGAGCTCACATTCAAAGGAAAACCCATCAGAATTTCAGCCGACTTCTCTACACAAACAATGAAGGCAAGGAGAGCATGGAGCAGAGTTCTTCAAGTCCTACATGAAAACAAATTCTAGCCCAGACTACTATACCCTGCAAAACTCTCTTACAAGTCTGATGGAGAAGTGAAATACTTACACGACAAAGAACAACTAAAGAACATCATGATGACAAAGCCATCCCTTCACAGCTGCTGAAAGAGGTTCTAGAGAGAGATCACAATGGCCAGAACTCCATGAAAGAGAATGGAAGGAACCCACTAAACAGGACAGTCAACTGAACACAGGTTACAAAGCAGTAAACAATACCAGGTAAATATCTTGACAAACATAAGTCTGCACATTTCAATTATAACCATAAATGTAAACTGACTCAATTCTTCAATTAAGAGAAAGAGACTGGTACAGTGGATTAGGAAGCAAAATCCAGCAATATGCTTGGATACACGAAACACACTTAACACAAAAGGACATTCATGGGCTCAAAGACAAAGAATGGAAAATAATACTACATGCCCCAACACCTCAGAAAAAAGCAGGAGTAGCAAATCTGTTCTCAGACAGTCTCAACTTCAAACTAAGAATGATCAAACGACACAGAGAAGGCCACTATATATTGGTCAGTGGAAAAATTCAAGAGCAAGAAGTAACACTCATAAATATCTATGCACTAAACACAGGAGCACCCAACTATTTAAGACAAATCTTAAGGGACATGAAAAACTTTATGTCTAAGAACACAATCTTAACAGGAGATCTTAACACACCCTTATCTCAAAAAGATAGGTCAACCAGAAAAAATTAGCAAAGAAGTAGCAGAACTGAACCAGAGCTTGGAACAAATGGACATGGTGGACATATACAGAGTGTTCCACCCAACCACAGCTGAATACACATTTATTTCAGCTGCACACAGGTCATTTTCCAAAATAGACCACATACTACTCCAGGGGTCATGCCTAAGTATATGCAAGAAAATAGAAATTATCCCATGCATACTATCTGACCACAATGCAATGAAATTGGAAATAAATGACAAAACAAACCAGAAAAACCTGCTAAATTCATGGAAGCTAAACAACACCCTACTCACCAATCAATGGGTTACAAAAGAAATTCAACAAGAAATTCAACAATATCTAAAATTCAATGAAAATTCAAGTACAACTTACCAGAATTTATGGGATGCGATGACAGCAGGTCTTAGAGGGACAATCATAGCTATGAACACACACATTAGGAAAACAGAAAGGAAACAAATTAGCACCTTAATGTTGCACCTCCAACAACTAGAAAAAGAAGAGCAAACAAAAGCCAGAGCGCAAAGACGGGAAGAAATCATAAAGATTAGAGCAGAAATTAACTCAATTATGATGAAAAAAACGGTTCAAAGAATCCACAAATCAAAAAGTTGGTTCTTTGAAAAACTCAATAAAGTTGATAAGCCTCT
>PVKA01051896.1:0-11980 GCA_004027165.1 Ctenomys sociabilis | reverse complement strand
TCCCTCAGACTCACCACACTCTCACTGCTCTGGGAAGCCTGGTGAGTCCTGTAAATTCGCTCTCGCTGGGAGAGCTTGGCGCGGGATCCAGGAGGCCGCTGGAGTCAGCCACTGTCTCTGGCCGGTCTCAGGAGCTGGGCGGGGGCGGGCGGGATGGAGCAAGATGGCGGAGTCGGCCGCGCTGTCTCTGGCCGGTCTCTCATTGAATTTTTTAGAAGCCTTGTCTAAAATCAATTGACCATAAGTATAAGAGTTCGTATTTGAACTGTCACATCTATTTCATTTCTCTATATTTCTATCATTCTGATACTACAATGTCTTGATTTGTTTCACCTATTTTTAATGTAGATCCCTACAATGTGGTGGTTTCACAGTTGATAGTATCTTACATAGCACTGATGCTTGTGGACTGGGTATTAGTGTCCTGAGAAAGTGAAGCATCATTTACTCCTGAGAACCCAGTGGTTAGGAGGTAGAGGAGTAAGAAGCTCAGAGGACCAGATGCCTTTGTAGTGCTAACAGTGGTCCCAAAGTGGGACCAGAAATAGATTAACTTCACATATTTCAGACCTGAGAGTGGATGCTTCTAGTTTCTTTTATGAAATCTTTTAAGATGTGCTGTGTCATCAAATGTTGATGGTACAGATGACAACCCTGGAAAATGTGAACATTGACTTCTCTGTGTCAGAAGGATGGACAGAAGTCTGTGAAATATTTTCAGGGAAATCTTGAACAATTAATTTTGCTTATTGTTCTTTCTCCATGTATGTGAGTAACAAGTGAAAAGCCTATCTAAATCTAAAAGAGATCCTTTAATAAACTAAAGAGAAATGCTAAGCAGTAGTGTATTGTACCATGTCTTATTTGGCCTACCTGCCCTGCCTCTTGCCCTCCCTACTTCCCTTTCTCCTTTCCTCTTTGTCCCTCCTTCCTTCCATCCCTCTATCCTTTCTATGTTAACTCCCCACATCCATCCTGCCCCTCTTTTCCTTCAGAAGGCTTGAACCCAGATCTTTGCACATGCTAGGCAAATGTTCTATTATGGAACTATATTCTTAGCCCTTGTTATTTTATTTTGTGATAGAGTTGCACTAAGCTGCTTGGCCTGGCTGTAAATTTGCAATCTTTCTGTCCAAGCTTCCGGAGCAGCTGGGATTGCAAGGCTCCAGTGAACCTTAGTAGCAATGTTTTCTTATTGCTACCTAAATGCTGGTGCTTTGGGTTTGAAATCATTTTTTACTCCAGCTTCTAACTCAGTCTACACCTCAAAGGGATCTGAGTCTTTTTTCAGTGTCTGTTATATAAATTAACCTTCTTCCTGAACTCACTACATGTCTGTTTTGCAGCTGTCATAATTTTGTTTTCCCTTCCTTTTCTCTTGTGTTTGTATGTTTAAACTTTTTTAAAAGAGCTTTACGTTATTGTTTCTAGTAGAGTTTTGACTGGGAATGGATATTAATATGTATGTTCAATCCAGTAGCGATAGTTATTTAAACACTCAAGGGATGAGTTTACAAAAATGACTTACACAAAAGTTGTAAAAACAGCCGAGTTCCTTTACATTCCTCACCCTGGTCCCTTAATATTAACATTTTATTTACCCATAGTACAGTTATCAAGGGTAATTATCCTTGATAATTATCAAGTTAATATTATTGGTAAAATATTATTAACTAAACTATAGGCTTTATTTGAATTTCCTATTTTTCCACTGGTAATCTATTTCTGTTCCAGTATCCTGTTTAGTACATTTACTGTTAATTTTTCTTAGTCTCATCTAGGTTGTATTGGTTTCTCTCCTCCTTTCTTTCTCTCTCTCTTCCCAACTCTTCCCTCCCTGTCCCTATTCTTTTTCCCTTTCCTTTTTAGGTATTTGGGATCGAACCCAGGGCTTCATACATGCTAAGCAGGTATTCTAGCACTCAGCTACATCCTCAGTTCTTTTTATTTTTCTGTTTTGAGACAGGTTTTTGCTAGGTTATATAGGTTGGCCTTGAACATTTGATCTTCTCTGTCTCAGTCTTTGGAATAGTTGGGATTATAGACATGTGCCATCATGCCATGCAGCAGTTTCTTTTCTCTTTTTCTTTTTTTTTTTTGCGGAACCAGGGATTGAACTCAGGCCCTTGCACGTGCCAGGCAAGCGCTTACTATACTGAGCTATCTTCCTGGTCCCAACAGTTTCTTTTTTAGTTTATCTTTCTTTCTTTTTTTCTTGCCCTCTCTCCCTTTATACTGCAAATCAAACTTTGGGTCTTCTCTCTGAGCTGTACCCCAAGCCCTTTAATTTTTTTTGAAATGGGTCTTGTGTCTTGCTCAACAGTTTCTTAATTTTGCCTTTTGTAATACTTTCAAAGAGTATGGTCCAGTTATTTTTGTGGAACATATCTCAGTTTGGGTTTGTTTTTTCTTAGGTTTTGAATAAAATTGTACAGTTTTGGCACGGCTACCACAAAAATTTTGATGTGTCTTTTTCAGTGAATCATATCAACGGTGTTCATGATGTTGGTATCTTGTGACTAGTCACATTTACCTTGATTTCTTATTGATATTTATATCTGTGGCTTTTTCTCCTATAGAGTTAATTTGTTTCCTTTTGTAGTTAGAAGTGTCTTGGGGGATATGCTTTAAGTCTGCGAAAGTATCCCATTTCTCCTCCAACTTTTTCCCATTAATTTTAGCATTCATTTTATAGAGTGTAATAAATATGTTCTATAGAAAGAAGGAATGTACCCTACAAGAGGCTAAGAACAGTTATGTTAAAATCCTGTTGTACTGGGTAGTGTAACACCTACTGTACTCCT
Organism: Ctenomys sociabilis; assembly: GCA_004027165.1. NCBI lineage: Eukaryota > Metazoa > Chordata > Mammalia > Rodentia > Ctenomyidae > Ctenomys > Ctenomys sociabilis. The sequence continues at coordinate 9,176 of PVKA01051896.1, read as the reverse complement.
TGTTTTTCAGGAGCTCAACACATAGACACTTTTCTTCTCCACTACTGGAATTTCTCATAAAGAGTGCTTTTCAGCCATGTAGTGATTCATAGTACAGGCTAAACTTTTTATGTGGAAGTAATTTCAAGCTGACAGGAAACAAGCAAGAAATCTTAAATACCTTTAACCTAGATTTTCTTAACATTTGCTATATTGAGCTCATCAGTTTCATCTCCATATATATGTATGTTCATTTTATATAATTACATACCTGTCATTATATGGTAAACCATTTGAGGTTAGGTTATATATGGCATGCTCCTTATGTCTTGTTTAACCATTTATTATTTATTTATTTATTTATTTTTACAGAACCGGGGATTGAACTCAGGCCCTTGTGCTTCACAGGAAAATGTTTATTCCACTCAGCCATCTTCCCAGCCCCCTAATCTATTTTTTTAGGCAAGGTATTGCTATGTAGTTCAGGCTGGCATTGAACTCCCCAGCCAGGCTGGCCTCAAACTTGCAGCAATCCTTCTGTGTCAGCCTCCAAAGTACTCCCATGGAGAGTCACATGGGGAGAAAACTTTCTCTCAGGCTCTCACACAGAGCAAACTGGTCAAGCATTGGCCGTGACTCATCCACATGGATGGCACAGACAAAGGATCTACAGAATAAGGTACAGGATTACAAGATAAACCCTGAGGGGACTTTACTGACCTCATAAGAAACATAAAGTACATGTGTTGGTATATAAGTCTTGCTCTATCTAGGTCTTAACCATCCAGCAGAAAAGTATAGAAATGAAGTATACATCACAGGGCCATAATGTTAAATTGAGCTGTAAATGGCTATGGTCGACAACTTCTTCGGATAACTCACCATTGTTGTGGAATGCTGGACTGTGTAGGACTGTGTTGTTGTCGAGTTCAAGCACCTAAATTAGTTGAATGACAATGGAGTGCCCATCTTTGACAGGTGTAGACAAAGGAAGGGGTATAGAATGGAAGAATCATGATGTGTGTGTATGCACAGTACAGTTGGGATAGATACGCCGTGCTTCTACATAATTCTATGAGAGGCAAGATTTGCACTAATGGTGGTTGGACAGGACATTATGTCAGCTTCTAGTACTATGGACAACCAGTAGGAAAATATCAAGGTAGAAAGTATTAATTATTTAATCTTTGATGTAATTCAGGTATAAAAAATAAGATACACAAACAGCTACACTCTCTTAATTTACTGATGAGACATACAGTATAATAATGTCTGTAAGTATAGTATCATGTATGCACCTTCTGTGATACCAAAACATTATGAAAACAGTTTACAATGTATTAATTTATCAAATCCATCCTGTCAAGGTATCTTAAAACTATCTCATTGATATTTGTACTTCAATAAAACAAAAATTAAAAAAAAACAAACAAAAAATACCCAAAGTACTCCCATGGTAGTGAAGGTGTTCACTACCATGTCCAGCCCTTAATTGTTTATACACTTGTGTTTATCACTTGTTTAATTGTAGCATATACATAGTTTCAGCATTATTTACTCATATCTGTGGGAGAGATACTTTCACTAACCAGGTTACAGAATTTATGTAGTTTTTAGCTTTAGAATAGTCAAGGCACCATTTTTGCACTGAAGTATTAAATTTGAAAACTGTAATAACCCCATACTGTTACTCAACATTAAAAAATTCAATAGTGAGACCTTTGTCTGCATTCTACATTTCAGTACCATCATTTTTCCCCCAGGTTTTCTTTGTTGGGTTATTTTTTTTTCTTCTAGTATAGGATCTAGCCTAGGATCACATACTGAATGTATTTGTCATGGCTCTTTAGTTTCTTTTGATCTGGAATAGTTCCTATAAGCCTTCTTTGTCTTTGAACACACTGACATTCTACACAGTGAAATTTCATGACACTATTTTGTAGAGTGAACTAAAATTTGCTTCCTATCTTCTCTTCTTTAGATTGAAATTATGCATTTTTGTCTGCAGTACTGTTTATATGACATGTCCTTCCTCAGGAAGCATATGTTGTCTCGTAGCATCTTGTTGATGATTATAATTTGATCATTTAGTTAAAGCATTAAGTTTGAATTATTTTTAGATATTACATATAAGTGATCAATACTTTGAAGTTTATTGTTGTGCTTGAACTGAAACATTTTGATTGAAGAGGCTCTTAAAACTGTTCAGACTAAATATATCAGACTTCAAAACTAAATTGTTTTAACTTTCTAGTCATTTTCTGTTATTGAATTATGACTATATGATTTAGCCATTTATGGCTGATTTATTTCTTCGGGCTGCCATTTATTTTCTTAAAATTTTGTATTATAGTAAAATACATGGGTTTTAACATTTAAGCTTTTTAAGTGTACAATCCAGTGACATTCAGTCCATTCACAATGTAACCATCACCTCTTTAGGACTTTTTTCCCTGTATTTTAAGGAAGCATCTACAGGGTGTCCAGGGTCTCACTACTGGATTGGACTTTAATGATTCTCCTATTTACAGCCTTCCAAGTACTGGGATTACAGGCACGCACCACCACGCCCAGTCTCAATTAGCACCTGAGGATGGAACTCCTGGCCCCTATTCCTGGTTGTAGGTGCTTTAATCCGCTGAGCTATTTGGCTGGCCCAGGACTTTCTTATTATCCCAAACAGAAACTCTTTACCCATTAAGCAATAGCTTTGCATTTGTCCAACCTCTCAATTCCTGGCAACTTCATTTGATGTGTCATCACAGCATTTTAGAATGAATACTAGATTTTTGTATTATCTGTGATGACTTTAGCTCCCATGTTAGAACTATGATAGATTATTTACTTTTAAAGTGATTTCTAGATTTTGTCATGAATTACTATATAGTAGCCTCAGATTCTGGTAAGGGAAGCAATTTTATTCCTAAGGTTAACAGAAATAATCATGTGTTTGATAATCTTTTTTTTTTTTTTTTTTTTTTTTTTTTTTTGCGGAACTGGGGATTGAACTCAGGGCCTTGCATTTGCCAGGGAAGTGCTTATTTTACTGAACCATCTCCCTGGCCCATGTTTGATAATCTTGATCTCTGGGAAAGGAACATTTTGGAGAGGATAACAACAACAAGGTGAAATTATTCCTCTAGGGCAGTAGAACAGAGTTTAAATTGCCATGTTGTTTCCCAACTGGACATAGTCATTCAGCCATGCTTTTGCACATTGCACGATAGGTATAGACTCATAGAAATTGGAATAACTTCCTGTGGTGATGGACATGCAGGGTCCATAAGGTTTAGGCACTGCTGTGCTGCAGTCTGTGTATATTCCCATTCCCCAGTCTGTAAAGTGAGCATTAGACTAGCTTTTCCCTGCTAAGTGCTTTGTGATGAAACTCCACAATACTTTGCTGAGTAGAAAGAATGCTGTATTGTTAGTATTATATTCCCCTGTGTCCTTTGAGGACTCACCTACTCTCAATTATCTTGTAACTATGTTAGGAATATTTATTAGAACTAATTTTAATGTACCATGGACTATAAATAGCATGACTGCATGTTCTGGTTTGCATGGAACTGAAAAAAACTATAGTTTTAGTAATACCCAGATAATATAATTGCCTGTGACCCACTTAGTCTTTTGCTGTAGGGTGTTAGGTGATTTTCATTTCCTTGAGGAATTTGACATGGAATTCAGACTGTTAAAAGATTCTTCAGTTGAGGTGTCAGGAACAAGAAGAATCAGTTTGCATAGCTGGGGAGTATTCCTAGAAGCAAGAGTTTTCTTACCTAAAGATTCAGCAGGTATAGTAGGCACCTTCTTCAGAGTTCCTGTACTTAGGACACTGACTTGAATGAGGTCACCTCGTGACATTTGTACCAATTGGGATTCCTATTGAGATGATCAAATCTCCACAACTAGTTGAAACTAACTGGGTAAAGACTCACAGTTTGAGCCAGCTAGAAGGATCTTTGTTCATTTTCTGCTCTTGTCTGAAAAATACTCAGGCCATCTCACTGTTACTTCTTCAGTGGTATCAATGGACATGTGAAAATGTGAGGACCGTTTTGGCATATATTACTGCCTAAAGGACTATCCTAGAATTTATGGCTAACAATAAACATGTTGACACTCTTTCTTATTTTTAAAGAACACAAAATAGTGATAGAAAAAAGAAACAGCATTAGAAACAATACAAGATTTCACTAAACAAAGTAGTAGAAATTCAACAATGGTTGCTATATTAGTGGGAGCCTGGGGAATGTCTTGGCTGGGCTGTTCATCTGTGCTCTCCATAGCGTTGGCTGGAAGTTGGGACTGGATGTTCTGCTTCCAGGAAGGCTTCTTTGCCTTCTGAATGGCTCCTTGGTGTTTGTGCTTATTCTTTCTCCAAGTGGTACCTTGCCCTCTTCTGGTGTCTTGGCTGGGCTGCTCTCGCCATGGTGGTGTTTGGGTATTTGTGCTTCTTACAGGGCAGTGATAAAATGAAAGTCTGCTTCAAATGCAGTTTTCTACTGGTAAAAATATTTAATACTAGTATTGTGGTATCTATCCATTTCTTTCTTCATAATTTCAGTCAGGATAAAAACCTGATGGAAAGAAGGAACATTTCATTTTCTTTGCTCTCTGTGTGGATGATGGGTTGTCTGAACAGCAGGAGGTTCAACTTTTGGCTTGTTTTGGATTACTGAGCACCATCCTTCAGAAATGATTTCCTAATGCTCTCCTAGCCATCTGGCATGAGCACAGAAGATCTTTTACTCAATAAAAGTAAGCTAATAATAATAACAAGCTGAGACATCTTGATAATAAATATATTTGTACAGCTTTTCAAATCCTTGGTTATTGAAATTCCGTCAGCCTTGGCTGGTTTCCATGCTCCTTCTGTGCCCTTGTGTTTTCTTTTTTTTCTTGAGCCACTCCCGCTGACTTCAAAAGGATGCTCCAAGCTCTGACAGGAGCAGCGCCATTGTGCAGTATACAAGCAGTGAGGATTGGATTGAGTTCAGTTAGAGTAATCCTCCTAAGTTTTTGGCAAAAGAGGAGCATGACAGCCTAACCTTCACTTTACAGGAGAGGAAGAAGAGGTATAAAAAGATAAAATGCATTTTCTTAAGGTCAACATCTGATTCTCTACCTTTTTTGAGCTTGTTGTGATTGATAACACAAAACAGATGTTCTTTGGACAACAGAAAAAAAGCAGAGTTGGATTTTTCTATGATCCCATGTAGCACTGGTTCTCTAAAATAGGAAAAGTGATATTGAGTCTAACTAGGAATTGCAGGGCACTTAGTAACACATGAGGCAAAATCGTGAGAAAGGGCAAGAACCTTACATTGTCTATTGTATAAATTAATACATGATTAGTTTTTCAATGATTAGTTTTAAGTGAAATACAAAGTCAAATTTCTGATAGACACTGCCTAACTTCAAAGTGCTATTTGTATTATAGACAGAATGCTAATTTACATCCTAAATGGTGTTTGCACATACCCTAAAATTTGTATCCCTTTGGGAAAGATTTACTTCTTAAATTACTACTTATTTTTTCTTTTAGTACAATTGTTCTTTTAGGTCAGGGTTATGAGTGCCCATAAGAAATTCCCCAGAATTGTTCTGAATGTCCAAATGAGAAGTTTCCTACCATACCATATATTCTGTTACCTCATGCAGTGAGATTTTTTTTATAGGGTGTCAAATATGGGGAAGGACTTAAATGTGTTCTTTCAAATGCTTCATGGGATAAGATGGTCCAATGGGAATTGAATGTTTTCAATTAGGATGTTTCCATGGGTACCTTTAAGGATGCCAAAGTTTGTAGCCACAGGAGATTTTTACTTGCTTCCATATTGATTAAGAAATCTGAGAACAATCTGAAGTAGTATAGGGTGTAGGCGGAGAATGAACTTTAGGGGGAGTATAAAATTTGCTCCCTCTCCCATGGTTAAAGACTAGTCCAAGTCCAGAAAAATTCTAGGCATTCAGCCAAGTGTATCAACAGGATTTATGTCAAGAGAATGTCCAGGATCAAAGTGAATATGTGTTGTTTCTTTTATCTGCTTTATTTGCTTATTTTGTAACATTTAGTGTTATTTGTTAACATTAGCTTTCCAGTGTGCTTTGACAGCATGAGAAAAGAACCTCAACCCTTTGTATTTATGCCACTTGTGAAGAAAACATCCTAAATGTTGCACATACCCTAAAATTTGTATCCCTTTGGGAAAGATTTACTTCTTAAATTACTACTTATTTTTTCTTTTAGTACAATTGTTCTTTACTTGGAGTTTCAGATCTCTAAAGAGTTGTGGAGGCTGGGCTTGGTGGTGCACACTTGCAATCCCTGCATTTAGGAGACAGAGGCAGAAGGATCGCCATCAATTTGAAGATGGCCTGGGCTCCATAGTGAGTTCAAGGCCACCCTGAACTACCCAGCAAAAACCTGTATTAATTTTTTTTTGTGGAATAGAATTCAAAGGTACTCTCGATATTGTTTATAGAAAAAAAAGTACATTTTTATTTTGACATTTAACATTTTCATCAATTAGTGAATATAGGGCACAAGCCATAGTATTATTAGCCCTACTTGCAGCTTTGTCTTCAACAAATCACAAATTGTTTCATATTATATCATTGCTGTTAAAGATAACTTGGATTATAAATCATACTAATCCCTAGTAAATAAATCATACTAATCAAGAACTACTAGTTCTTGATTTTTAATGTTGTAATAAAAGCATATATGCTACATCATCACAAGTTAATATTTTATAAAATTTTAATAACTTTCAGTATATTTGGCTTTCTTTGTAATTGTTTTATTTTTCCACTTAGGAGCAACATACCTAAAAGGGGTCCATGAGGCTTCCCTAAACTACAAAAAGGTTCATGCCACAAAAATTAAGAACCCTTTTCCTAATGGAACACAGATTGTGTAAAGCATATCATATTTTAATTTTCTTGTATACTTAGACATTTATTTTCAATAAACATAATGCTCACATTTATCATTGAGAATTTGTACCTGTACATAATACAAGTTGATTATTTTTCCCATTCTCCTCCTTTTTAACCCCTTCCTTCTTCCCCATGTACAAAAGCTTTCTTTTCATAGTTCCTATGAAGTTTTTATTTTAATTGTATCTTTTTCACAAAATACTTAATACAAAACCATGCCAACTGCTCATTTCAAAATAAATGCTGATCATTGGTGGATTTTCTACTTAACAACCATTTATTCATTATCTTCCTCACCTGATTTATTTGATTCAATCAAAGTTACTAAATATTACTATGGGATATGTAAATCTCATTCAGCTTTTTCACACAATGCAATATACAACAGCATGTTCAGCTGCTTATACATTGAGAGTCAACATTGGTGGATGATTTTTACTTTCTGTCAACACTTTTTGAAATTTACACAGAATAGTGTACATGGCTCCATGTTAACACCCTTCATATTGATTTATTGGCTGGTTCACTATTCCTGGAAGAAATGGTATATAACAACTAATAATTTCTTGTTTGAAGTTGGTTTCTTTTTTTTTAATTTTATATAGGGAATTGAACACAGGGCCTCATGCTTGCCAGCCAGGCACTGTGTCACTGAGGTATATCCCCAGCCCCTGAAATTGCCTTCTTTATTTTTACATCAATTATAAATAGAGAAGCCAGTAGCTATTTAATGAGTAAAATAATTGCTTAAATACCCACAATAACCTACAAAAGCTATCACTTTTTATGGTAGATTAACATTGTTGATGATTGAAGTATGAATTAATACATACTAAGAGAAAACACTGAGTGAAATTTAGATATTTTCCCTTCTTGGACTAAATAACATAGAAAGTTAAAAGTTAGAAGGTTTGATTGGAAAAAAGAGGGGAGATCTTGATGAGACTCTCAGCAAGGAGGGTAACAACATCTTGATATAAGTATTCTTTTCTACAAGGATAACTTGTTACATAGTCTGACATATGGCTGAGATTAAAGATTTACTTATCCTGTGAATTAATGGCATAGTCCAATTTTATTCCCTAAAGAACATTTTTATTAAGAGACAAGAATGGCCCACATGAAATAATTAAAAAGCTCTTCCACTTTTATTTCTTTTTAAAAAAATGTATTTGGTTGTTATAGGGTCTCACAATACAACTCAGACTCATAGTGATCCTCCTGTTTTCAGCCTCCCCAGTGCTACGATTACAGGCATCCACCACCACACCTGGACCCTGTGGCTCGCTCAGCCTGCGCTGGGGGTTGGAGGTGTGGGGCTGTCATGGCATGTGGTTCTGGGGATAGAACTGTGGCCCATGTTTTTGCCTAAGCTTGCCTAAACAGGTGCTTTAGTCCTGTGAGCTATCCCACCAGCCCCATTTGTATTTCTTCATCTGAGAAGTGTATATTCACCTCAGATGCCCATTTTTGAATTAGGTGTTTGAATTTTGTAGGCTTGATTTTTTAAAATTATTTATACATTCTAGGTAAAAGGTCTTTGAGGGAAAGCTGGCTTTTTTTTTTTTTTACTCTGTTGGTGATTTATTTTGATGTGCAGAAACTTTTTACAAAAATGAGATCCTAGTTGTTCTTTGAAGCATTTTCTGTTCAATTTGGATTTTGTTCATGAACTCTTGACCCCTATGTCTTTATGTTTTCTACCTACTTTCTCCTCCAGTACATTTAGTGGGCTTTGTTTTAATATTTAAGTCTTTGATCCATTTTGATGCAACTAGAAACCAGATTCATAAGTGAAATCAGATCCACATGTACAAATATCATATTGTATTAGATGTGTGGGGATCTGAAAGAGTGCACAAAATCTGAAAGGTGCAATATGTACTGTGAAAGGAAAAGAATGTGCTCAAAGGGAAAGAACAACTAGGATGAGGAAAAGGATGAAAGAAAGGAGGGAAAAGTATGTATATGTGCAGGATGGCTTGGATAATTGTACTGCTGATATCTGCTGGTCTATTAAAAGGAGCAGTTGATTTTCGAATATTGAACCATCAGAATAATGTACAGGACTACAAGATAAACCCTGAGAAGACTTCAATGACCACATAGGAAATATAAAGTACATGTGTTGGTATATAAGTTTGGATCTACCTAGGTCTTAACCATCCAGCAGAAAAGCATAAATGTATAAAAATGAAGTATACATCGTGAGCCCATAATATTAAGCTGAGCTGTAAATGGATATGGTC
>PVKA01051895.1:0-11981 GCA_004027165.1 Ctenomys sociabilis | reverse complement strand
TTTTTTTTTGGTTAATCAAATACTGCAGGACTGATTTAATCAGTATAAAATTGAAAGAGCTTTAGATCTGTAATAAAAATCCAAATTTGGGGAAGGGCAAACTTTAAAACAGCAGCCGGGCTGGCGGGGAGGAAGGGACAGAGGGTGGGTGGACAGGCAGCTGGGACTAGGGACGGGTAACTGACCACTGTCAAACCAGAATATTTCATTTATTTAATTTATTGGTACAGGGTCTCACTATGCAGCCCAGACTCATTAGTGATCCTCGTGTCTCAGCCTCCCCAGCCCTGAGATTATAGGCATGCGCCACCACAGCCAATTCTGGGCCGGTGCTGCTTGCAGTACTGGGGATCAAACCCAAGTCCTTGTGTTTGCAGGCAGGCACTAAGAGCACTGAAGTATCTCTCCAGCCTTTAATGAGAATCTTGAGGAAAGAACCCAAATTTATTTATCTATTTATTTATTTATTTTGCAGAACTGGGGACTGAACTGAGGCCCTTGCACTTGCCAAGGAAGTGTTTATTCCACTGAGCCATCTCCCTGGCCCCAAAACCATGCTTAGTGATTTTTTTTTTTTTTGGAGGAACAGGGGTTTGAACTCAGCCCCTTGCACTTGCTAGGGAAGCACATATTCCACTGAGCCATCTCTCCAGCAAGAACCCAAATTTAAATACATATACACACTTTTTTTTTTTCTTTTCTTTTTTTTTTTTTTTTTTTTTGAGACAAGTTTTCACTATGCAGTATAGTTCAGGTTGGCCTTGAACTCATTTTGTAGCCAGGCTGTCCTTGAACTCATTTTGTAGCCAGGCTGTCCTTGAACTCAAGGTCATCCTCCAGCCTCTGCCTCCCAAGTGCTGGAATTACAGGCATGTGCCACCATGCCCAGCCTAACACATACACACTTTGCAAATGTAAAAGCAATTCCATACATTATTTTAAATGCTGGTATGTATGAAACAATGTTTGTAGTGTAGGATTTCACTGTTGATATGGGTGTTTCCACAGAGGGCATTACACCACTCAAAACATTTCACATTTGGAATCATTCCAGAGTTTGGATATTTGGGAGAGGAGAGGTCAAAGTACAAAACAAGAGTAAGGTCTGGAGTCCCAGCTTCTTGAGAGGCTGAGGAGACAAATGGCTTTAGGCCTGGACTCTGGAGCCAGCCAAAACAGGGCAGCAGGACCCTGAATAAAACAAAAACAAGAAAAAGAAGTGAATTAGGATGCATTAAGTCTTCAGTCCAGAGCCCTTCTCAGCTGCTTGCCTGACTGTTCTGGCTGTGTGCTTCTGCTTACGCGGCCATCCATGTCCCCCACACCTGCGGCAGCATTCCCTCAGCAGCTGTCCACCTCAGCCAGCCATCTCCAGGCCTGGTGCTGTTACTTTTCGGTCTTACCTCAAGGGTCAAGAGGCTTCAAGTGTCCGGACTTGGCCCTTTCCTGGGGGATCTGTTCAGGTTTGTTACCAGTAGCTGCAAGGGCCCTGGCGTCCTCTCCCACCCAGCAGGAAGGTGATGCAGCGCACACTGCCGATGATGAAGCAACAGCAGGAGCGGGTGCTCCCTGCTCCCTTGGTCCTGGGACAAAATTCTACATGGGGAGATGGAGTCTCAGGCCTGAGGTGCAGCCAAGGATTCCCATCTCCCACAGACTGGTCAGAGGGGTGATTGAGTTGTCTATGCAGAGAAAGCACTTAGACCTGGCACATAGGCAGCACCCACTAATGGCCAGCTTCTTGTTCCCCCTTTAGCAAACTGTGAGGGACTTAGAAAAGGAAGCCTTTGGTTCCTAGCTTTGTACAGCCAAAGACGAGCTAAGGCAGGGCTAACTGCACTCCCATGTGGGTGCTCTCAAAAGTAATGTTACTTGGGAGGGCTGGGAGAGAGGGATGAGCCAGTGATCTTTCTTTGGATCTGCCAGGTAGCTGGGAGTTCTGCTGTGCCCCTGGTGACAATGGAATCTCCTCTCAGTGACCACAAAGTGGCTGTAACCATGGACCTGGCAGTTAGACCAGTTGAAAGTCACCACATAAGGAACACATTTCCTATGCCTCAGCGCAGGGTAAATGACCTTTATTCCATTTTTTCCCACCCCTACCTAATTAAATTTATCTCAGTGGTCACGAAGCGTCCTCAGGAATGGTCTGCTTTTGTGTTATGCTAGGATTTGGAACACTGGATTCTATTTTTGACCTTGACAGCTACTACACCTTTCTTGCCTTGTCAAAGCTGGTGGTAAGATGGAAAAGGTTTGCCTTGAAATAGAGCAGAACAAAGAAAGAACTCTGTTGCCTGGGTCCCAAGTGAGTCACCAGAGAATGGCAGAGGGCAGTGGAGCTCGGCTGCGTGTTTGCCCAGCTGGAAAAGCTGGTATTTTACAATCTGTATTCAATTCCAAAGACATTTCAATCCTTACACACCACTAGTTCCTTCAGCTCTCATCTACTTTTGGTTTAAGTTGGCGTTTTTAAGGTAAATATCTGAGAGTTATTTTGAAATCTGATCTCCACAACTCATTGGCTACAAAGATTAAATCCTGCTCTCTTTCTGGGTTTATCTATAAAATGTGATACGACCCAGGGTGCAGCGGTGCACCGCAGTAAGCCCAGCTCTCGGGAGGCTGAGGCAGGAGATTCACCACAGGTTCAAGGCCAGTTTGGGCTACGGTGAGTTCAAGGCTCGTCTGAATTACATGGTGAGACCCTAACTCGAAAAACCAAAAGAAATAAGTAAGCCATGAATAAACAGCACAGACCCAGGCAGCGCATGCACAGGAATGCAAAGTAGCGGGGGACCCAGCCACCTTCCCTCAGCAACGCATTTGGAAACCACTCTGCCAGGACCCAGGGTCACATCACACCAAGCTTAGAGTTCAGCTTTTTGGTCAAAAGACATGAACACTTTAAAATTTGGGTGAGTACTGCCAAGCAGAGCCAAAAGGCTCTGCCCAAATCTCAGCCTCTGCTGTCTCCCCTGCTGAGCTGGGCCCCTTCCAGTGCTTCGCTCGCCTTTGTCTCTCTCATTCCTTCATTAGAGTTCCCCATCTACTGCCATGCTTTGTGTCTTATAGCCCAAACCCAAGCTGAATATTCCTGAAGTCTGACCAGGCTCGCCCGGGCCAGGCAGCTGGGCGAAGGAACACACAGTCTCTCTCTCAGCACTTTGTCCCTGAAACCGGAGGCCAAGGCAAGAGAGCTTCAGGATGCTAGCACTGTGGCTGTCCCCAGCCAAATGCCACCATGTGTCCTGTCAAGAGGGAGCCAGGCCTGGGACATTTGCTGGCCACCATGGTCACAGCGCGGCCGCTGTCCTTAGCCTTGTCCGGGAGCTCCGCGTGGCCAGGAGCCTGCTGTCTCAATTTATACATCGCCTTGTTTATTCTAAAGGAAAGAAGCAGGAAGTTCATTTTTATCAGTGACCTTGACTAGATGTCTTTGATGATGAGGTTTAATAGGTTAAAGGTTCAGCTCAGTTTATTTATGTCATTAGAAAATGACGCCATCCTTGTTGTTAATTTTTTTTTTATGGTTCTTTAATGAGCGTACTTCCTGAAATAAATTACACAAACACACACACACTCACACTGACAGTTTAAAGCAGAAGTTTTTAAACTTAAATTAATCTATTTTTACTGTAACTTCATCCCCAACTACACTACGAACAACATTAAAAAATTATCTTCAGATACTTACAGGCACTTTTAGAACAGCAACTGTTTCATCTCTTCCAAAACGTTTTAGACTTTTGTGACTTTTAGTTTATTAGTAGAAGTGTATAGCACACACTTCCTTGTGGGAAGCTGGCGCCTGGACACAGCAGTCTGTGTTTCGTTCCTTTTCCCCTCCCCATCCTTCCCTCCCCCTGCCCCTGGATCCCCTTTCCTCTCCAGAACAATCTACTTCCCCCTTCCTATTATTTACCTTTCACTCTGCGCTTTATTTTTACTTGGGTTTCTCACATAAGAGAAACCGTGTGATAGTAAAGCTTGTGTGTCTGATTTCTTTCACTTAACATTATGGTCTGAAGACACATCCATTTTCCTAAAAATGCTTCAAGCTTACCTTTTTTTTTTTTTTTTATAATGTATTTGGTACAGGGTCTCACTACACAGCTCGAAATCGTAGTGATCCTCCTGTTTTCAGCTTCCCCAGCGTCAGGATTACAGCCATGCACCAACACGCCCGGACTCTGGGGCCGGTTGTGCGTGGGAAGAGTGGGACAGCGGAGCATGTAGTGCTGAGGATCGAACCCCTGTCCCTGAACTTGCCTAAGCAGGTGCTTAGCCCACTGAGCTATCTCGCCAGCCCAAGTTTACCTTTCTTGGTAACACAATATCCCTCCATTCTGTGTAAATACCACATCTGCTTTACCCACTCACCTGTCCCCAAACACCTGGGGCTCTTCTGGACTCGGTCCTTAAGGGCTGCTGTAAACGGGATGCACCCATCACTCTAGTACAATGTTCTTAGTGCTTTGGGGAAGAAATCTAAAGGGCACACGTGGGCCAAATGAGGTTTCTAGTCTTAGGTTTTCAAGGAATCTCCACACTGATCTGCATAGTGGCTGCACTGGTTTGTGTTCCCATCAACAGTGTGGAAGGCTCCGCACTGCCTTGCCAGTACTTGCTATGATCTGAATCTCAGTGCCAGCCTTCCTTGTGCAGTAAGTCGGAAGCTTGGTTGTTTGCATTTGCATCTCCCTGATGGCCAGCCAGGTTGGACGTTTCTTCACGCATTTATTGGCCACGTGTCTTCCTCCTCTGAAGTGTCTGTTCATTTTGCTTGTCCATTTTTGACCAGGTCTTTTATTGTGGGGGGTCTGGCTTTATTTTATTTTTTCTTTTAGTTTTTTATGTGTTCTAGATCTGAGTTCTCTGTTGGGGAACCACTGGGAAAATTTTTTCTCCATTCTGTGGGCTGTATTCTCCCTCTGTTGGTTGTTTCTTTTGTTGTGCAGACATTTTTAACTTGATATGATCCCATCTATTGGTTCTTGGAAGTATTTCTTATGAAACTGAGGTTCTGCTCAGAAGTTCTTGCCTCCAATGGCTTTAAAAGTTTTATCTGGGACCAGGGAGATAGCTTAGCAGCTTAAGCGCCTGCCTAGCGAGCACAAGGACCTCAGTACCACATGCTGCACCATCATGCTGATCACAGGAATCGGGAGTGGTGGCACGCACCAATAAGCTCAGCATTGGGGAGGCTGAGGCAGAACGATCACTACAAGTCCACTTTGTGTAGTGAGACCCTGTGCCAAATAAATAAATCAAATATTAAAAAAAACAAAAATAAAAGTTTATCTATTTTGTCTTCCAGCAAGTTAAGTGCTTCCAATCTAACATGTAGTTCTTTGATCCACTTTGATTTTAGTTTACTACATGGTGAGACTGTTCTAGATTCAAACTTCTGCATGTCAAGAGCCAAGTAAATTGTTGCAGACTTTACAAACAGAAATTTTAAAGCATATTTCTACAATTAATCATCAGATACAGCTTCCATATCATGTATCACATCTTTGTATTATCTTTGACTTCTCTTCCTGCAAAGAGCAAGATGTTTTCAATGAAAAAAATAATTTTCAAAACAACTTAAAGCCGTGATTTGCAAACACTTCAATACAAGAACTTTGAGGAAAGAGCTCTACCTAGTGTTTTGGATTCGATACTGCCATGGCTTTTTTTTTTTTGGTTAGGGCCTCCCTACCTCCCTATGAAATCCAGGCTGGCCTGGAACTTGGCATGATCCTCCTGCCTCAGTCTCCCCTCTGCTGGGATTACAGATGTGCACCCCCATGCCCAGCCAGCACTTGTGTCTGAGATTTTCAACAGCTCACCTTGTTAAAACATATTCATATTCAGCAGCTGCAAAGTAAAGTAAGCACTGACGTTTTGCATCGTTGACAAGCTTCCCAGGCACTGATGACGCGGACTGCAGCAAGGGCTTTGTTTATATCTACGAAGTAAACAGCAAGATGTTTGTAAAGCCAGGTATCTATAAAATGAGGAAGTCTTTATGCAAAAATCACTTTAGATGTTAAAAATTCATCAGCCAGCCATCATAATGCATCTGTAATCTCAACATTCTGGAAGGCAGAGGCAAGTGGAAAGGTTCAGAGCCCAGCTTGAGCAACTTAGCAAGACCCTGTTGCAAATTTTTCTTTAGAAAAAAAAAGCTAAGGATATTAGTGCAAAGGAAAGATTTTGGGCTCAATCCCCCCATAGATGTAATATGTGTGTGTGTGTGTGTGTGTGTGTGTGTGTCCAACTTACTTTCTCTCTTTCTTTAAAGAATTAGTTGAAATAAATGTGTTATGTTGAATGGGTACCAGAAAAACTAATTGTCCTAAATCAATCAAACCATAATCTTGGTAGCTGCTACAGTTGAGAATGTGCCTACTTATTCCCTTACCCTTGATTTACTTCTGAGACCAATATATCCACGTTTTATTAACTCTCTCCAGCCGCCGCACAGGCTGAGTTTCCCAGGTGTCCCTCAGGAGTGAAAGTCCCAGGTCGGAAAGCAGAAGGCAGCCAAGTACTGAATGACTCCCCATTAGCTATGCCAGTCGCAGGGGGCTCAGCATTGCTCTGCTTACTCAGATGCTCTGGAGCAGAAGGAAGAAGTCCTGGTCCTTAACAACCGTGAAGGTTGCTCTGGAGCAGAAAGAAGAAGTCCTGGTCGTTAGCAACTGTGAGGGTCACTCTGGAGCAGAAAGAAGAAGTCCTGGTCCTTAGCCACTGTGAGAGTAGCTCTGGAGCAGTTGGGGTCACTTTCTCCCCATGCACCGCCATACTTACTGGACTCTCCTTGTGCCCAGCACCTGGCAATGATTTATAATTACTTCTCTTTTATGCTCAGCACAACAGGCATAAGAAAGAGGTACTGTTCCTCCTGCAACTTCCGGGATAAGCCTGCAGAAACTTGAAGTTTTAATAGCCCTCCAAGGTAAAATGCAAGTTAGGAGGTACATGCACCTAGGGCCAGCTCATGCCGAAACTCATGGTGGCTCTACACTACTTAGCCACCAATCTAATGATGGCTTGGGAGTGAACACTCTTAGAGGTTCTCCCTCCTAAGAAGGTGGTAGCTTTCAGATATGCACACATAACATGAAATCTCAAGAAGAGTTTGGGGTTGTTGGCACATACCTGTGATCCTAGCACCACGGAGGCTGAGGCAGGAGGATTGCTGTGAGTTTGAGAGCAACCTAGATAGGCTACATAGTGAGTTCAAAGATAGTGAGAACTATGCTGTGAGAACCCGTCTCAAAAAATAGAGGGGGAATTT
The DNA here is from genome assembly GCA_004027165.1 of Ctenomys sociabilis. Taxonomy (NCBI): domain Eukaryota; kingdom Metazoa; phylum Chordata; class Mammalia; order Rodentia; family Ctenomyidae; genus Ctenomys; species Ctenomys sociabilis. Next base: position 4,690 of record PVKA01051895.1, on the reverse strand, counting down.
ATTCTGTATCCTTAAGATGCAGAAATGTAAGTTCAGCAAGGGGGATTATTGACATCTCAAAAAATAGATAATGGGACCCAACTTACAGTGTTTCTGGTGAAGTTAGGTGAAAATCAGTGTAGAAGCTATTGCTTCTTTGGTTTTTCTGCTTTGTGACTTCCTTTATGGTCACCAGAACCATCAGTGAAGAGCTTGGGCTTGGCGTGGTCAGACCTCTAGTCTTCCTTTCAGAGAGGAAGGCAGATCAGTGTGGGGTAGACGGCTGACAGAGTTCACCACACTGTGCTTTGGTAACTCCTTCGCTCAGTGCCTGCTTCCTGCTCGGGCGTTCTGTGCCCTGCAGGACTGTCATTCTACCTTCCTCACTTTAGCACCTCCACAGAAGCATCTCGGGTTGTCGGGTGCATAAATTCACAAACCACAGTGTCCTGACCAAGCAACACTAAGAGCAAACCAAGAAATCCCTGTGAGTGCACTTCTGGCCCCTGGGCAGCCGCATTGCCTACCTCAGACACTGCCTTCATGCTGGGACACGTCTGCTTGCCTCTGGACAGACAGGGAGGAGGATTCAGAGTTCTTCAACTGAAAGCAACTCAGAAGAGACTGCTGTGACCTGAGATTCCCTCACATTGGTCTGTCGAGGGGAGGGGTGACACTTTGTCCTTAGCAGCCCACATCTTACAGGTGGCCTCGAGAGCACAGGTTCAATGTAGAAAAAGGCAGGCAGCTCACTTGGGTAGGTCTCTGTGACAAGGACCTGCTTGTTAGAGGCCGGGAACTTTCACCAAAAGCTTCTCGCAGCTTCTCCAGCTGCAGACAGTGGCTGGCCATCCAAGGCAATTTGAGGGAGCTGCATGTGAAGATGCTTCCTAATGTTCACAGATGACACCCAGAAGGGGGCTGCACATTCGAAGGGCGCCCTGGCCCATGCCACGGGCTGCCGTGACTTGGGAGGCAACTGACCTCACAGCCAGGATCACAGAACACCAGCTCCTGGCTGGGCTGTGGCCCAGTTCTCTGCCTGAAGAGAAGAAATACAGCACTGAGAAAGGAGGCAAGCAAGTTATCACTTCGCAGTTGTACTTTTAAGAAAACTGCACCTTCAAGATGCAAAGGCACCTGGCTTTATGTTGTTTCTTTCACCCAGTGGCCTGTTTTTCCTTTGTAAGTTCCTCAATCGTAAATCTCATTCCTAAACTCCTAAGACTCTTAGGATACAAGACTGTAACTCATGCCTGTGCTTTTCTTCCTGTACTGTAAATTCCCATCTCATAGACTCTTATTAGCTAGGTGCCGCAGCTCTAAACTTCAAATGAGTGCAAATAGTTGCATTCTGACCTTGCCTACTGGTGGGGAACCTGGCTGTGACCTGACAGACACTAGAAGTTTACAGCCTGGTGTCCACCTTGAGGACACCCCATCACAGATGTCCCCAATCCTGTGTGATGCTCCAGGGCCAAAGTACCCCACTCTTTTCTGAGTTACACTTCTGTTGTTCACCTAATGAATCTGCCTGTGTGTTCCACAGTGGGTCTAGAGATGCTTCCCTGCAGTGACCAGAGTCGACAGACCTGCTCTGGAGGGGGCAGGGGCAAGCTGAGGTCCCCATCTCCACTTGGAGGGACCTCCCAGAGCCCTGCCCAGTGACACCAGACTCCTTGTGCAGCACAACAAATCACTACAGTCTTTGTCTACAAATTCTCTGTCACGATTATAAAATGGAAATAACAATTACAACCCACTTCTAGGATAGCTCTTCCTATACCTCAGCAAGGGTGGGTGGCAGAGCAGGCCTCAGCACCTCGTGGCAGCAAGAAAACAAGAGGGAAGGGAAAGGGGTGGGAGCCCCCACTGTCCCCTACAAGGCTGTGTCCCCAGTGGCCAGAGAAGTCCCCCGGGCCCCACTCTTCAAGTTTCCACTTCCAGTGGTGCCATGCTGGGGACTGGATCTGTCACAGAGGCACCTTGAGTGACAGCTAAGATCTGAATACAGGTAGCATTCAGAAGTGGGGGCTACTGTCAGGTGGGTGCAGCAACAGTTTGAGAAGATGGGAAAGTTCTGAAGTGGACAAAGAGGGTGGCAGCAGGGCCCTGAGTGTACCTGCTGCACACAAGGAGCTTCCCAGCGCTTGAAGTACGCTTACAGACGGATGACATGATAAATAGTATGCTGTACATATTCATCTGCAATTTTTAAAGTTCAATCATTTTGATGCCCCTTGTGTTCAGCAGGTACTTGTCTGGCACTTGAGACCATCGTCTCTGGGCTGCGTCCTGGGTCTGCATCTCAGGCCCGATGCTTCTAGCAAGACGTTCTTGCGCCAGCTGCATAATCTCTCTGTGCCAACTTTTCGCCTACACAATGGATTTAGTAAAAGAGCTGTAGTGAAGATTAAATAAGGTGAACATATAAAAGCACTTAAAATAACCTGATATGCATACATTCCAAATGACAGAAACCACTAAAAACTTTTTATAAAATTTCAAGTAGATGGAAGAATACATATAGCCAGGTGTGGTGGCGCACTGAGGCAGGAGGATCAGCACAACTTTGAGACCAGCCTGGGATACAAAGGGAGCACAAGGCCAGCCTGAGCTGCACAGTGAGACCTTGTCTCCAAAAGACCAAAACAACAACAACAAAAAGAAATATGAATATGAATACTTCTACTTACAAATAGCCAATACTACACGGTTTCCAGGCCCTGCCGCAGTGGCAGCCTGCTAGCCCCACAATACCGCCTGTTCTCACTTTGCAGCTTTCTCTTTGTCTCATAACCATGTCCACCAACAAGAATGCTAATGCTAATGAGCCAGCTGCTCGACTGAACAGATTCAAGCACAAGGGTACACAAGAACTGATGCAGGAGGTGAAAGAGTCTGTTGGCTTTTCTGAAGGAAATGAGGCGGCGGCGAAAAGAAGTTAATGTGGAGCTGAGGAAAGCTAAGAAGGATGACCAGATGCTGAAAAGGAGAAATGTAAGCTCATCTCCTGATGACACCGCTTCACCACTGCAGGAAAACCGCAACAACTAGGGCGCTCTGAACTGGACTATAGATGACACTGTGAAAGGCATAACCAGCATAGCAGTTACTGCTAGGAAACTGGCTTCTCAGGGAAAAACAACCACCCAGGGTGGTTTCATTCCAAAGTTTGTGCTCTTCCTGGGCAGAACTGACTGAAGTCTCATCCAGTTAGAGTCTGCTTGAACACTCACTAACATTGCTTCTGGGTCATCAGAGCAGACGAAGGCCATGGTGCACAGAGGGGCCATCCCACCTCTCATTTCCCTCTTGCCATGCTCATGTCAGTGAGCAGGCTGTCTGGGCACTGGGAATCATCGCAGTGACGGTTCAGTCATCTTTAGCAGGTGGTTGGTTACTTACGCAACCTTACATGGACCCTTTCCAACCTTTGCCACAACAAGAATCCAGCGCCCCCACTGGACAAAGTTGAGCAAATTCTCCCTACTTTGGTTCATCTCCTGCATCACAGTGATCTTGAAGTATTAGCAGATACCTGCTGGGCTATTTCCTACCTCACAGATGGTCCAAACCAACACATAGAAATGGTCAGAAAAAATGGCAATTGTGTAAGCTTCTGGGATCAGACGAATTGCCCATTATGATTCCTGCACCAAGAACCATAGGGAATATCATCACTGGAACGATGAGCAGACTCAGATAGTGATAGGCGCAGAAGCGCTTGCTGTCTTTCCCAGCCTGCTCACTCACCCCAAAACAAACATTCAGAAGGAGGCTACATGGATAACGTCAAACATCACAGCTGGCCGGCAGGACCAGATACAGCAAGTTGTGAATCATGGATTAGTCCCATTCCTTGTCAGTGTTCTCTCTAAGGCAGACTTTAACACACAAAAGGAAGCCATGTGGGCCATGACCAACTATACAAGTGGTGGGACAGTGGAACAGATTGTGTACTTTGTTCATTGTGGTATAATAGAACTGCTGATGAACCTCTTAACAGAGAGAGACAAAAATTATCCTCATTCTCGATGCTGTCACAAATATCTTTCAGGCTGCTGAGAAACTAGGTGAACCCGAGAAGCTTAGAATAATGATTGAAGAATGTGGAGGCTTGGACAAGATTGAAGCTCTGCAGAACCATGAAAAAGAGTCTGTGTATAAGGCCTCATAAAACTTGATTGAGAAGTATTTCTCAGTGCAGCAAGAAGATCAAAACATTGTGCCAAGCCAGGCGTGGTGGCGCATGCCTGTAATCCCAGCACTTGGGAGGCTGAGGCAGGATTGTTGTGAGTGCGAGACCAGCCTGAGCTACAAAGTGAGCTTAAGGCCAGCCTGAACTGGATAGTGAGACCTTGTCTCAAAAAGACAAAAAAAAAGAAAAACAAACATTGTGCCAGACATCACCTCTGAAGCCCGTACATTCTAAGTGCAGGACGGGGCTCCCCATACCTTTAACTTCTAGGTGTACAGCTAAAAAGGCACCGGCTTTTATTGTGTACTATGTTCAGTATAAGTTTGTCTTTCTCTACTAAAAACTTTTTTAAATGTGGCTTATCACTGTAGCACTTTTTACAACAAAACTTTACTTAAAGAGTTCCAAACTGTACATACTGTGTGAAGCTTTTCCTCTGAAGAGGTTTCTTATTTCTATGTGCAATTTCCTATTTTGCAGTGTCCTATAAATATTCTTTTTTTTTTTTTT
>PVKA01051894.1:0-11982 GCA_004027165.1 Ctenomys sociabilis | reverse complement strand
TGCCAGTGCATGGCACAAGCTAGACACCTAAGAAGTGGTGAGTGAGAGCAACAAGGAATAAATGGGCCTGCCTCCAAAGACTTTAGGTGAACAGTAGGAAAGCCTGGGTGGGAGAGACTTCAAACCTGGGATGGGAGCTCCAGGGTCCTTCCTGAGCGGTCACCCTGTTTTGTATCTGGGGATAAGTGAGACGTGCTCCCACTGCCAGGGGCACCACCCGTGCTGCTGGCAGGTTACACAGTAGTGTGAGCTCAACCCTGATGGGCAATGTTGATTAGACTGTTCATTCTTTGCTGTCCCTTCAGTTACTTGCTAGTACGCTAGTTGTGGCCTTCGTGCAGTGGAAGGGGCACAGATATGTAATCTGCACACAGGTGCCAGCAAGTGTCTAAGTGTTGGCTGCTACAGGTGGTGGGTGCAGAGCGGGGGGAGCTCAGCTCCCCACAGCTCTTAGTGTCCACATGTATGGTAGCAGAGAAGTGCGACTCCACTCCAGTGCACGTGTTGGCCTGAGCTCTATTATGCCAGCACAACGCCCCTATACATCTGCGGTTTGCATCGCTTCATCCTTACCACCCTTGGACTCCCATTGCATATATAGGGAAGAAAAGAACTGCAGTGTCAACAAAATGCCCTTGTTTCCATGAATAGCATTCTTATCAAGGAAGCAGTGACTCCTGGTAAAATTTCTGGAAGTCTAAAGATGAGACTCAGAGTGAAAGAGTGTTTTCTGCCTGCATATGTGGCTGATTTGGTGTGGAGTGGTTTGACACTAGATTTACAGATAGCTCCCTCATGTGCTCATGATGGAGGTGAACCTACAAGAGCTAGAAATCTGTCTTCTATCAATATGTATTGGATGTTACTGTCTTTACTTAGACAGTTTGCAGTTGTCTGTATCAGCATCTTTGTAGTTAGGCAAGCCTATGTGAACCTGAGAAATATATGGCTTTATACATCTGGGAGTTCCTTAGTAAGCTACTTTTTTGGTCAAAATTTATTATTAAGCACACCAGCTCTGACTGTCTAGGACTATCATAGAATAATTAGCTTATATGATTGAACCATAAAATTTTTCAAAGTAATCAAAATATCACTGAGTGGCACATCATTTAGTTTGTACAACACTTAAAACAACACGTCATTGTGCTGGTTTTCTTCCAGTCGACTCTGGAGAGCCCCTAGTTGGGCTTCATTTTGGCTTTCCAAGCCAGCTCACTAGTGCTGTGTGTGTGTGGGGGTGCTGCCCAACACATTTCCTTTCTCAGCGTCTTTCTACAATGTAGAATGCACCATGAATCTGGCTGTGGGAGGCATAAATGCTTCTCTCCAGGCCTGCTGGACCCTCACCTGAGACAAGATCGTGGAATGGCTAAGACAGTGGGTTGATGTCACACTGGTAGGGGTTAAATCACCCACTGAAGTAGTACTGTGACTCAGGCATAGCCTGTCATTGTCCTAAGCCTTCCTTTGCTGATGTGCAGGATGGACTTCATAACACTGCTTCCAAAATCTATACAGACTTGGGATATAATCTGCTGAGCACACATATGTGATGAAGGTTTCAGGTTATCCAGGCCTTAAGAAATGCAAATCCCATTCAGGGGTGAGACTTCTCTGAGGGGAGAGAAGAGCTACCTTCAGTGCCACTTTCCTCTCTTCCTGGGGCAAAGATTAAATCTCAGTTTGCAATACTCATCTCTGCATGCATACTAGTGTCTTGCTCATAGTAGCCCAGCTCTCTTTCAGTGTGGATGCTAAGTACAGCTCTAGCACCCAGGGTCCACTGGCACCCCTCGCACACTGGGCCCATTGGCACCCTTAGCACGCTGGGTCCACTGGCACCCCTAGCACGCTGGGCCCATTGGCACCCTTAGCGCACTGGGTCCAGGGGCACCCCTAGCACCCAGGGTCCACTGGCACCCCTAGCACACTGGGCCCAGCTGGCACCCCTAGCACACTGGGCCCACTGGTACCCCTAGCACACTGGGTCCACTGGCACCCCTAGCACACTGGGTCTACCTGGCACTTAGCTCTTCTAGCACCACCCTCAAATTGTGCAAGTCAGAAAAAAAAAAAAAACAACCTGTCCCCAAATTTGCCTCTTTTTTCTTTTTGTCACTCTTATCAGGAATATTCATGCCTCATAAACACGTTATCAGGGCAGGACAAGGGTCCACAGCTCTTGGAAGGGGTTCTCTTTGTCTGAAAGGTATGTTGCTACCATCTTCTGTTGTAATGGCAAAGTGACACACTTCAAAAACTACTACATTGATTTCTTCATCACATCCAAGAGCTCTGCTAATTTTCTGAATCATTTGCAGTATCCCTTTCCTTGGCAGATATGGATTGCAGACATAAGCCACCCAAGAAAGTACAATGAGAAAAGGCAAAGTTAGTAATACTATTGCCTGATATGTATTTGCTGCCTCACCATCCCATGTCTTGTCAAGATCCCCTTTGTGGGAATTAATCCATGCTGCACTCTAACTTCTGCACTGTTGCAGATTCTGGTTAGTGCATGTCTTTAAAGCAAAATGTTCCAAGGACCACTGAAGGAGAAACTAGTATCCTAATTACAATAGCTCAGCTAAAAAAAAAAAAATAAATTTCTTTTACACTGCCATTATGTGTAACAGTGTTGCTGAAAACATCTTCAGTCTGACTGTACATATGAGGTCTATTCAGTCATACAGGTATCTGAGGCCTCTACCCATATCAATTACTTTTGACCAAATCTGAAGTAATGAGACTAACAATTGTCCTCCAAGGTAGTCTCCTGTGGAAAGATATGCTAAGCACAGTGATGTCAACATGCCTAAATATTTCAGTTCACTTCAATGCTGTATGAACAAACATCTGCCAGCCTACCTCACCTCTGTCCTTCTGGCTATATGGCTGCCTACAGTGGGTGGTAACTGAATAGAAGCAAATGTTCTGCTTCTGAGCCCAGCAGGTGAGAGCTGAGTGCCTACTCAATTTCTCTCTCTCTTGCAGCAATGTGGGAGACAAATATTGTGGAAAAAGGAGCCACGTGGAGAGCACAGCCCAGCCCTACAAGACTTCATATTAAAACACACCTCCCTATGTGGTTAGGGTGCTTGTCAGCTGTAGGTGCAGTGCACTTGGGAAAGCCCAACTAAAATCATAGTGCTGCCAGTGGGCTGCTGAGGGTTTCCTTGGGTGGTGGTGGGCACTGGGGCCCAGCATGCACCTGCGTACACATGTGGGCTTGTCTTCTAGACTGTGACTTTAGCCCCAGGAGAGGTGAGATGCAAACTCGCTGCATTAACATAGTCGCCCTTCTGCCTTGGACCCAAAGTGCTCTGTTCAGCTCGTGAACCTGCATGTACTCTCAGTTGGGTCTACAAGGATAATTGGAAGCTCCGTGTTGGGCCGTGCACTAGTGAGATCATTGAGAGGCATGAGCTCTAGAAGGAACGGCCATCGTCTCTGCGAGGACTGTTCTATGCAAGGACAAGTGGGTGGAATTTGTGCACAGCTGCACAATGATCATAAGGGAAAACATTTATGTACATCTGTCAATAGATTTTCAGATAGGTGCTCCAGGATCCAGAATACAGTTCTCTTTCCCGAGGTCAGATGTGGTGTGAAACAACAGCGAATGCTACCATGCCGCGAACCAGGCACCCAGATGAGTGTGTCCTAGGCTGCACAGGCTGCTCACGTGGGCTCAAGCACACCTTGTGAACCATGCCTTGCAGATGAAGGCGTGAAGCCCTGGAGCAGTCTTCTTCCAAGGCAGTGCTGCTCCCCCTGCTTTCACAAGCACCTCCCCTGGGGCCCTCTGCAGACATTGTCTCCTTAATCAGCCATCCCCAAGGCCATGCTGACACCATTAACACAGGCACATCTCTGCATGAACCAAAAGGTATCTGTGCTTTACCTGAAGACATAACTTTCTCGCCATCCCAGAACCAATGTTTACCCTTTGTGCACAGTGAGCGTGCACGTACACAGACCATGCCACTGGGGGGTCTGGACCTGCGTTCCTCTGGCTCCAAGCTGAGTCTGTCGGACCCATCCTGCACCTTAATGCTGCCAGGTTCTTTCAGTCCTCTGCAGGGTAAGGCATGCACCCCCAGGTAACTTACCAGGGCGCTCCTTCCTAGGCACTTGTGCTCCACACTCTGCTGCTGGGTGTCACTCCTGTGCCTGAGCCACACGCATGTGCTAGCAGCAGGCCAGCCTTTGTCGTGCCAATCTCGCCCAGACCCCCATGCCTTCACCCCTCTCCTCACCTAAGGATGCACAGACATCCTGCACAGGTTCCCTGATCCTGATCTGCCCAGGAAGAGCAGGAGCCCTACATGAACTCCTCCCAACAACTCCACTCATCATATTGCCCCATCTGTCTGCTCTATGAACTGGGAGGGACCTGGGCTGCTTTCCAGCCTCAGTAGCCTGACACAGCACACAGTAGGAATGCTCAGCACTTCTTGTGTGGCAGGAGGCTACAGATGTCCTATACCTACTAGGCAGCAGGAATAGTTTTCTTGTGTCTTAATTCACAGGGTACCTAGTGGAATCTCCTACACTAGTCACTTCCTGGGCTTCCATGGTCCCTTGGGAAGCCCCCCTTGGCCTGCCTTCAGTTCACAGTTTGGGTGGCAATATCAGTAACCCTGTGGGGTACACTGCCAACTGGTGGCCAACTTGTAATACCCAGCTGAACTGAACTAGCATGGGGCTAGGAATGGGAGGCCCATTTGAGGGTTGTAGCTGGCAGTATAGAAGAAATGGAGAGGAACCAGGTTGTTCATTTTTTGGGAGGACCTTACCATGTTAGCTTCCCCGATGACTTGGCTCTTGTCATTGTTGGAGCTTGGAAACTCATTCTCGCTGAGGATGGCTGTGATTCACTTGGGGGAGTTCTTGTCCTTACCTTGAACATCACTTCCTGGCTATGGATGGTTGTATTTTTATTTATTGTCACTGAGATAAGGCTTCACTATATATGTAGCTCAGGCTGCCTCTAGTGGTTTTTTTTTTTTTTTTTTTTTTTGCATGGTACCAGGGACTGAACTCAGGACCTTGTGCTTGCCAGGCAAGTGCTTATGCCACTGGGTTATATCCCCAGCCCTAAAGTTTTTCTTTTTTTTGTGTTTTAGGACAGGGTGTACAGGGTCTCACTGCATAGACTGGACTCTTAGTGATCCTCCTGTTCTCAGCCTCCCAATTGCTAGGATTATAGGCACATGCCACCATGCTCAGTTTTCATCACCTTCTCAATGTGCCTTGGGGGCGGGCCTGGGGCCGAACTTCCAGCCCCTGCATCTGCCTAAGCAGCTGCTTTAATCTGCTGAGCTATTTGGCCAGCCTGGCTGTGAGTGGGAAAATAGTATGCTACTCTATGTCCTGGAGAAGCTTGTTGCATTGGCTTTCCTGATGGGAACTCAGCTTTTCTCATCTGTGGAGGAGCTCAGGATTTCACTGTCACTAAGGATGGCTGTGGTAAGGTTCAGGGGAGCTCTGGTTCTTACCTTGAGCATTGCTTCCTGGCTCCAGGTCAGCTCCCTCAGCCTGCTCACAGATATTCTTCATCCCACTAGTACAGACTTTCTAGCTTCTACCACTGACCGTTGGGCCTTCCCAGCATAGATCCTTTAAACGGGCCTGTATGAGATACTGTCACAGGCTCTGGGCCTCCAGTTGGACGTGTGGCATGTGTTGTTACGGGATGTCGGATTCAGGCAGGACAACACAGTGGGATTTGGGCCCTCAGGTGCATTCTTTAGTTTTTAGTGTGCAGACAGATTTCTTTCATTCTTTTTAAATATGCTTCTTTGGGTGACTATTATACAATAATCATACACAATGTGTCGTATCTTGTATTGTTCCTCTTGGAAAATCCAACACTATTAAACCCTGCTTTTGTGCTCCACAGCATACAGAAAAACCAAGTCTGATAAGCATGTTCTGGCCTCTGCCCACCCAAAGACCCTGCCGATAGAGAAAGAACTTAAATCAATTATTAGACATACCATCCTCAGGCTCAACTGGAATGTCAGGGAAGGAAAACACCTTTCCCCAGAGACCACTATGTGGAAACAGGCCTTGCTCAACTAGAAGGCTGCCACATAGCAGGCCTCAGGATGGCATACCCAGCCTGGTGCTCGGATCCTGGGTTCCTCTTTGCAGTCCAACTGGCCTGATGCTCCTCACATGTGCAGATTTATGGATGCACAGACCTTTCCCCCCATGGTGACAGCTACTCAAATGGATTTCTGTCATCTGTCCATCATGGGTGGAACCCTGCATACTGCTGCCTGTCCCTGGTCCAGGTGCAGGTCACAGGCAAAGGGCAGAAACATCACACACCACACAACTTGCTAGATGGTGCCACTCGTATGCTGGCACCCCCACCCTGAACTTTGAAAGCAATGGCATCTCTGTGCAGTGCACAGCCTGGAAGAAGGGTAGAGGGAGTGCACAGAACCTGCCTGGGTTTAAGTTTTCACCACCTCATGAGCAGATTAGAGGGAACACACTGAACCCAGAACACTAGCTGAGAAGGACCCATCTGGGGTGTGGCAGTGGCGCTGGTTCAAACCTAGGGTGCAGGATACCACCTGGGGAATTGATTCAGGAGGTGCAAGTCCACTTCTTTGTTCCACTCCTGTCAAGTCTGTAAGTAGCTCCCTCTCTCACTGCCAATGGAGGCAGGAGCACATAGTGCACCCTGAATTGTGCCTACCAAAGGGACACTGGTCTCCGCCATACCTGCCAATTCCCTGTACAGGCTCCCAGGGCTTCCTTCACAAAAGGGAAGAAGGTGGCTGGAAAAAAGGCCCTGGCTTCTAGGCTACTCTTAGTTTAGCCAACTGATCTGCCTCATACTACCTCAGTTTTATTTTCTTCCTTCTTTACTTTTTTTATTCTTATTCTACTTTATTTTTCACTTATTCTATTTTTCCATTTGGTCTGACCATAAGAGTTAGGTAAAAACTCAAATCTAGACTCCATCGAATGAAAGCTAAAGTCCCAGTTAATGTAAACCAAAATTAGGGAGAAATTATATTATGAAAAGCATTTGGGGCTGGATCTGTTACTATGTTTCAGGTTAGGACTCCCTGAGGTCTTCAGGGAAAAGCATTTTATCAAAGGAAAAAACAGTCTGAATGGTAGGTCCTAAGGCTGCCTTTACTATGACCAGAGCCTTTTACTGTGAGAAGCATGCACGAAACGCTCCCACTTTAGCTAGCTGGTGTCCATGCCTTGTGTTTCTTGGTCCTTCCCAGTCCCCACAATATGCACAGAGCAGGCAGAGCTCCCAAGGTGGCCCAGCAGAGGAGACCTGGAGGTGTTTGCTAGAGCTGCTTGGCACAGGTGCTGCCTTATGTTGGGATTGCTAATCTAGGGTCACTAGTAGGCAGAGAGCTGTAGGACCTGTGCTCCTGAGCAGGAAGCCACACATTATCCCTGCAGCCCTGGGTAGAGCCCAGAGACTGGAAGAGCTGTGGGGAGCTCTGTTACCTTCTGTGCTTGGTTAAACCCAGAACAGTGCTGTCCGATTGGGGTGCCACATATAGATCTGCTAGCAGATGGCTTTCTCCAAAAGGGATGACAGGGTTCTGAGTTTACATTGGCAAAGTTATCCCAAATGCAGGCACCTTACTCCATCCACCCTGCAGCCCAGTGGTCCTACAGTTCCTATAGACCCTGGTGGACTCCTCTGTCACATGGTCCTTTGTTCTTGCCTGCTGTGAACAGAGTCCAGGACACACAGTCCATCAGACAGGACACACTGTGGGCTCCCCTTGAAAGTACAGCAGCACGCAGGCCAACCTCAGGCCTCCTGCACCCGACACAAGTCAGGGCCTCAGTTTGCTGTACTCAAGTGCTCTGCCTCTGGGCTTCTACTGCAGCTCTTCTGCTCTGAACCTCTCGAGTCAGGGTCTAAAGCAGTGTTAACCTGCTCAGCCATCTCGCCTTCATCGTCCTCTGCAGTTGTTTACCTGAGCGGATCTCCCCACACCCTCTGTCCTCAATCAGGTTCTGGCTCTGGCCAGCTACTTCTGCTGCGTGCCAGGCACCCTGCTGGCCATGACATCCGCACCCACTCTTCCCTGTGCTCCTGTGCCCGCGGGACAGTCTCTGCTCACCTGTCACAGCCCTGGGCCCGCTCCTGTGTGCCCCTCCCAGGCCCAGAGGGACTGTGTCCACACTGCACCTAATACCATCTTAGGCCTTATGCTCTAGTTATTCTGTTTTTGCCCGTTCCTCTACTATAATGTAATCTTGAGAGCAGGCAGGAATTTGTGCTTTGGTCGCTTTGGTGTTAGTGGTGACTAAATGGTCACTTGACACAGTAGGGTTTTAAATTTAAATGAACATGGAATGAAGGGAGGGGAACAAAAAGGGTACCAAAGGCAGAAGCTGCCTCTGTTCCCCCAAGAGGTGAGGGGCTGGGCATCTAGAGTGCTGCGGCCGGCTCAGTCCGAGGAATTGCTGGCACTGTTGCTGAAAATGCAGAGCTTCTGCACAGAGGCTGCGGCCAGCTCCCAGGGCACCGAGAGAGCCATTTCCAGGACCATGATAAAGGAAGTTTCCTACCATCTGCCATTTTTATCTTATAAGTATGAAAGGCTACGCAATACCATCATATGCCAGGTTTTCCTATCACTACCCTCAATTTTCAGCAAAAGGCTACAAAACAACGTACGATAAAGAGGAGTTATCCCATGAATACAACCAAAGAAAGCAGGGCCTCTGAGAAACTGGAAATGCTATGGAGCTTAGTACGTGGCAGATTCAGACACCACGTTCACATGGAACTAGGACCTGCATCCAGCTAATGGCAGGACTAGGATTTGAGCTTCCTCACACTGATACTGAAGGAAAGCCTCTCAGATGTTCAAGTGCAGAAGCTTACTGTAAATTTCTCGCCTTCATAGTGGTGCTGGCCTGTGTCACAGTGCAGTGGCAAGTGGGTCTCCTTGGTGAGGACACTGGACCTGCTCCGCTGACCCCATTCTCTGGACCAGAGGCCCTGGCTGCGCCCCCCAGGGGACCCTGGGCATCCTGTACTCCGCCTACTGGGCAGGCCCGAGTTCTCACCTCTAGTACACTAGCACAGCGATGAGAAGGATGAGGCACACGACGGTCAAGGCTGAGACCACAATCAGAGGGATGATCCACTCCATCCTCCCTGGAGAGACACGGCTTATCATCCCAGAGGTGTTCTTTTCTGCTGCAGAGAGAGAGAGCAGCTCACTTAGACGGTGGAGGCAGCAAACATGGGAGGCAGAGCAGGCTGAGGACCTCAGCGTGGCTTCCAGAGCCCAGTAGCCACTGGCTGCCCTGCCAGGAGGAAACCTCTGTGCTACCTGTCCCATGCCAGGTGCTGTCTCTCAGGCTGCATCCTCTAGTGACCAGGGGCAAGGATCTGTGCACAGCTGAAGGAGCTCTGCAGCAGAGGTGGAGCCGGACTCAGAATGTTCCTACCCTGCTGGATGTAGTAGGGTGTGTGATTGAATCCCCAGAGGACAGGAAGGAGGTAGGGTGCCTCCTGGGTTGCCTAGAGACAGGGCTGTGCTCCAGGTAGGCTTCTTGAGAATGCAAGGCAGCCCTGGGGGCTGTGAGGCCTGGTTGCGTTTCTACTGCCTCCTCCTGTGGTGGCCTCATGCCAGTTCAGATTTGGGACAGTCATTCAGTATGAGGCTTGTTGCTCTGTTGCCATGGTGGCCATGGGATTTTCGATGGCGTCTGGCCCTCTGGCCCTGCCATGGGCATAGGGAACTTCTAGTGTCTTCCCTCCCTGCTCCTCTCTGCACAGAAGAGGATGACCATCCCGCCATGTGCAAGGACAGAGGGAAGCAGACACAAAAGCCCTGTCTCTTTCATCCGAACAGTTGGGAACACAGTAGTCCCTCATGCATTCCTGGACAGCCAGGGATGTCTGGTCCATGGTGCATCTACCCTCCTGAAACCATTAAGGTCACCCCGGGATTTCTGCACCTTCTGAAGGGGTCAGCAGTGGTTATCTCTGTGAAGTTCCCTGAAGTCACAGGTCCATTTCTGTGGTGGCACTTTGGTCTGTCCCTCTCTTGCCTCCCCTACGAGTACTGAAAGTTTCATTCAGCTGCTCACAGAGGTCTAGAATCAAAGCAGATGGTGGCTGCCCCTAGGGATGCCCCTCTGTGCCCAATGCCTGAAGGGTGAAGTTTGTGTGTTCAGGGCCTCGGACACACAGCCAGCCTGGGTGGGGCTGCGTATAGACTTACCTCTGTGTGTGTGCTGCTGTGGGACCTTACCTCAGGGCAGGGGCTTATGGGTGTTGGCCCAGTCTGACATCCTTGAGGGACAGTGTCCAAGAGCAGTGGCTGTGGAGCAGCCCTCAGGGTAACAAGTGCTGGCAGGAAATGCTGCTGACCATAGAGCTGATCTTGTTTCAGATCCACAGCATTTGTCTTTGCCATACTACTATAGGTCTGGGTCCCAAGGCCAGGTGATCCTGAGGTCAGCGCCTGCCACTCTCCCAGGAGCAGCTCAGGCTGACCCTGACTTCCCACACAGGAGGAACAACCCCTGCCATCCAGCCTGCACTGGCCTCTCCTGCACGGCTATGGTCCAGCCACATGCATCCAACAGTGGCCAGGCCAGTTCGCCTCTCTGCTTCCTTCCCTGCTGGCTCCACTTCCAGGAATGAATCCACCTACCCTGGTTCACTGCTGTCCTTGCCGTGTTTCATCTCTATGGACAGAGTACAGCTGAGATCGCAGATTCCAATCCTAGGTCTGACACTTTCTGCATGATCTTCAACAATAATTTAAACTAGTTTTGGCCTATAGTTCTTCCTCTTTAAAATGGCAGCATGGGCACAAGTCTATGAGCACATTTACGAGGAAGACTTAAAACCGAGCAAAGCCGCCACCTCCACACACAACATTGCCGTCCTGTGCCATTCCAGCTGCACCGTGGTTGCTGTAGGGTCCCTCCGCAGGCCCAGTCTCCCATCTGCACTTAGGAGAGCAGTAGCAAAGCTGTCTCCTACTAGCTGCGTTTGACTTGCTTTCCTTTTCTGTAAAGGCAGAGACAGTGGTACCTTGTTTCATGCACTTAATTCTTGCCATTGTTCTGGTCTCAAACTGAACTGGAAGAGAACAGAATCAACTTGATGTTTACTAGTCTTTAGGTCAATGTTGACCTAATGGGGAAGTTTGACTTGATTCTCGTCCAATTTTACTTGTGATCATGGAAAGGACCGAGTTTGTGAAAAAAGGCAGCACTGCGAGACTTACAGCAGCTTGGACACATATATAATTTAGAATACTGGCTGGCCCTGATCCATCCTGCAATAATGTTCAGTGATGTGACATCACTACCACCCCTACCACCTGCTGCAGCTCAGTGCCACCGTCACTCACCCGACTCACTCCTTCCTCAGGCTCCCGGTAGACAGCCCAGTGATGGTGAGCGCTCCATGTGTCAGCAGCACCTGAGTCCCAGAAGTCAGAGGTGAGCATGTCAGGGACAGTCAGCACAGATGTGGTCTGGGGCAGGCAAGGCTGGACCATACTTCTGATGTCCTTCAGAAGCACACTTGTGCTGCTGCCCACTTTGTTCTGCGACCCCAAGAAAACTGCAAACTGCTAGGATTGGCTGGGCATCTCTGGGCACCCAGAGCAAACTCTGAAGGCTGCAACCCCAGATCTCAGCAGTCTCCTGTGTTGCCTTCCAGGAACCCAGAAATTGTGTGAAGCCAGGAATGGCACCAAACACTGTGTGTATAGGTCTTTCCCTATATGTACATACCTGTTTAATTTGCAAATTATACAGATTAAAAAAAATAGAACAGCCAACCTACTAGAATGAATGCTTATGTGCATGTGGCCTCTCCCAAAAAGTGTGTTATTTTCTACACCTTTGAGACCTTAGCATACAACCTTTCTTGTTGAAGTAGAGAAGTCTGACAAGTGGAAGTGCTGTGTGGCTGCTATCCGGTGGATCTGAATGGAA
>PVKA01051893.1:0-11971 GCA_004027165.1 Ctenomys sociabilis | reverse complement strand
ATTTTATTGAAGAACAAATAGCAATGAGACAGTTTCAAGACAAATTAACAGGACAGATTCGATAAATTAATACATTGCAAACTGTTTTCGTATCATAGAAGGTGTATACATGATATTATGCTTACAGACATTATTATAGCAGATGTCTCTAATCAGTGAATTAAGAGATTGTAGCTGTTTACTTATCGTATTTTTTATACCTGAATTATATCACAGATTCAATAATTAATACTTTCTACCTTGTTGTTTTCCTAGTGGTTGTCTATAGTACTAGAAGCGGACATAATATCTGGTCCAACCACTATTAGTGCAAATCTTGCTTCTCATAGAATTATGCAGAAGCACAGAATATTTATCCTAACTGTACTGTTTATACACACACATCATGATTCTTCCTTTGTATACTCCTTTTTTGGTCTACACCTGTCAAAGATGGGCACTCTATTGTCATTAAACCAATTTAGGTGCCTGAACTCGGCGACACAATCCAACACAGTCCAGCATTCCACAATAATAGTGAGTGATCTGAAGAAGTCGTTGACTATAGCCGTTTACAGCTGGGCTGTGTTGAACTCTAAGAGTGTGCAGCTGGTACATGGAACACAGAGGGAATCTTTGGATGATGTTATTCTGTTTCTTGTCCTGATGGTAAATATTCACTGAAGTTTGCATTATGAGCTGTATTGTCTATTTATATTATTTATATTTTAGGGAAGGGTCTACAGGGTGTTCAGGGTATCACTACTAGATCAGATTCATAGTGATCCACCTGTTTACAACCTCCCAAGAGATGGGATTATGGGCACTCAACACCACGCCCAGTCTCAATTGCTATCTCAGTGCGCCCCGGGGGCAGGGCCGGCTTGGCAGGCCAGAGGATCAAACCCCCATCCGCTGTGCCTGCTTGCAGGTGCTTTAATCCTCTGAGATATTTGGACGGCCTATTCATTTTTTTTTAATTAAAAGCTTACTTAAAACAATTTGACTAAGGAAAATGTCACAATGCATGTCTCAATACACTTTATCTTTGAGCGTGCAAAATTGAAGTGGCAATAATAATAAAAGGGAAATAATATCATTTTGAGATCGAAAGATATAAAGGAGAAATTATAATAGAAAAATAATTAAAAGATAATAACTGACAAATTCTTGTGATGAACAGTGTGACCATTAGTCAGCTGTCAACATGATTCGATTAAAAAATTCCTGGGAAGCTATTAAAGCACACTTCCAGGCATGTCTGGGCGGTGTTTCTAGGGAGGATGGAAGCACAGGTGGGCAGTCCAAGAGGGTACACTTGCCTGATTGTGGGTGGCTGCATGCGAAGGTTTGCAACCTAGAGCAAATGCAAAGGAAAGGCCAGCCTGCATTTGGAAGCCTCAGTCTTGTGTGAGCAGGGTGTTCTTTGGTGCTTACTGTCTCCTACAGACATCAGACTCCAGCCTCTTCAGCCTTCTAAGTTGACTCATACAGCCGCTATCTCCAGGGAGCTACCATGCCTCACTGTTCTGCAGCTTCTAGCCTCTAGGACTGAGCAGCGACTCGGTCCACTGGCTCTGCAGGGTGAAGACAGCCATCATGGACTGTCCAGCCCCTGATCCCTTAAGCCTACCTAATAAATCCTCCCATATAATTTTATATATCTACCTATCGACTGTGCTCCTCCAGGAAACCCTCACCAACACAAACAGTTTAAGAATTCACTTTATGGTTCCTTTCCTACAAATTTGATATACAGTACAAAGATGATGTCAGAGGGCCTGAAGGGTTAATGAAGCATTTTGCTCATGTCTTCTTGGTTACCTCATTAATTTCCTATAGTTCTTGTGGATGGAGGTGGTGGAGACGGGATGGCAGAAGTAATTTGTTGGCCTACACAAAAACTGCTTGAAAACCACATTTCATGGAGTTTTGCTCATCCCTGTTTTGTGGAAATTGTCTGACCATGTCCTCACACCCCTGATGCCCACATGTCCCAAAACACGTCCGCATACACTTCTCCAGGCAGCACCACATAACTCAAATTATTTTTAAAGATGACAAAAAGTGGTCTATATTTGTTTATTTATTTTTAGATATTTTTAAAATTAATTTTATTGAGAAAGAAATAGTAATGAGACAGTTTCAAAACTGATTAGTAAGACAGTTTCAATAATTAATTCATTGCATATTGTTGTCTTTGTAGTGGTTATTCTTAGTGCAAGATGCAGACATGAGAACCTGTCCAAACACTATTAGTACAAATCTTTCTTCTCACTGAATTAAGAGAAAGAAGTTGTATATCTATACAGCAGAAAAGTATAAAAATAAGGTTTAAAAAGTAAAGCCATATTAATATGTTGAGCTGTAAAACAACTTCTGACATTGCCAGTCCTATGGATAACCCACTACTATTATGGACTATATGGACTATATGGGATTATTTTGCTGAATTCATGCATCTACAATACTTATATGACAATGGAATATCCATCTCTGACAAAACTAAACAAAAAATGGGGATACAAATGAAGGACCATTTTGTATATGTGTATATAAGTTAATGATCTCTATTTAGATAAAATTAAGTTTAAATAATTATGCTTATGTCTGTTCCTATAAATAACATGTTAGAGAAGAGGAAGAAATGATAGAGCTAGTCTAATTTTAATTTTAGTCTGTTCCACTATTTGATGCTATGGAGTGAATGTTTGTATCTCCCCAAATGCATATATTGAAACCCTAACACTCAATGCAGTGATGTTTGCAGTGGGCATCTTTAGGAGGTAACTAGGCTAAGATGAGGTCACAAAGATGAGGTAGAAGCAACCTACAGACTTTTCTCCTCCCCCTGGACTCCAGGCACCAGGGAATGCTCACAGTACAAGTGAGAAGATAGTTAACTGGAAAAGGAGCCCTCCTCAGAAACAAAAGTGACTGCAACTTGGATCTTGGCCTTCAACACCTCAAGAACTTTGGGACAATAAGTTTTTGTCCTAAGCTACACAGTCTGTAGCTTCTCGCCATAGTAGTCCAAGCCTCCTCATATAATTGATCTTCTGTAGGCAAGCCTGGAATTTTGGAGAGACTCTGAGCAGATGTTCTCACACTTCCCAGAGACTTGCCAAATTTTAGTGAATTGGCTGGTGAAATGTGGAGGATAAAATCTGAAGGGATATGTGATATACATGTGCCATTTTTTAAAAAAATAGAACAATTAATCCTCAATTACATTAGTTAGAAATCCATGATGTGTTCTGCTTTGGATTGAATACTACTCGTCAGAGACTTTTGTATGCTCAAGGTGAGTATTCCTCTAGTGCAGCAGATCATATTCAGTAAGTGACGTATGACTGATATATGATGTTTCAGAAGAGACATGCACATAAAAAACATAAACTTTGCAGAGATTAGCACTCAGCTCTTAAGGATGCTAAGTAACTGTTAAATAAGCATATTACCTAAACTTTCCAATTCATCTCAATTTCATCTCTGCGAATTAATACAAATGCTTATTTAAAAAGTTTCTTTGTTGACAACAAGCACCTCAGTGTGTAGAGAAGCCCATTAAAAGACAAACATTGACTTCTCAGTAGTGGTAAAGAACTCGACCTTTGGAAATAATTTTTGAGTAAAGTCTCTCATTAATGAAGCATATGACACTGGGGAAGCTCTTGTCCCTCTCCAAAATACATTTTTTTCTCATTAAGAAAATTACTAGGGCTGGGAGATAGCTTAGCAGTCTAAGCACCTTCCTGACAAGTTCAAGGACCCAGGTTCAGTCCCCAGTACCACATACTGTACTGGCCCCAGAACTCTGGGTGCGCTGTGACAGCTGCCAAAACTGGGCATGGTGGAACACACCTGTAATCCCAGTGCTGGGGAGGCTGAGACAGGAATATTGCTTAAAAGTCTGAGCTGTGTAGTGAGACCAAGTGCCAAATAAATAAATAAATAAATAAATAAATTTTAAAAAGAAAAAAATAGTGCTCATGGTATTATTGAAATTTTAAATGAGTGGTGCAGATTTATTATTACATCTGGTGTGTAATAGATATTCAAGAATAATCAGTTATCATTACCACCACTAATTAAAAAAATCTTGAGTTAGTTGAATATTTTCTTCTTTGATAAAGTTTTTTAATATATTCAGCAAAATAGTAGACATCTGTATGTTCATAACTAAATGTTAAAGTATCTCTAAGGTGCTAACTTACTTCTAACAATGCCCGTCTTTGAAGATAAGCTTTCCATTATAATAGCTTCGCTGAATTGCTTTGATGAAGTATTTTGCTATCTCATGCATGACCATCTCCATAGTCTTCCAGTATAAGCTAAGCAGATACCAGAGATTTATCAGGTGGATGTGCTCAATAACAGTTCCTTGGAAAGATAATGCATTCTGGATCATTGCTCTTCCCGTAGGTCTGGTTATTCACGTTACGGCTCCCAAAGTTGCTTCCTAAAGCCAATGGATTTCAGGAAGAAAATATGCCAAGAACAGTTCCTTTTATCTGGTGACTTTATTTATGCAGTGGTTTCCAAATAAAGATTGGGAAGCAGGTGTCAGCCTATAGGATGAAGGAACAATTATGGCTGTATGGACGCTAAGATACATGCACAGTTTGTAAAGATATTTTTCTTATTTTTTTCTTTTTATTTTAGTTTTTATTGAAGTATAGAAAATATAGAAGTTACTTAATGAAGTTTCAGAATCTATCACCGTTTCTCTCTCTCTCTCGCTATCTCCATCAGTATAACCCTCCCACCAAACAAGAAGCAACATTCCCAGCCACCTAAGATATAATAATATTTATGAAAGTAACACGGTTTTTCTTGCAATAACATAGAGTAATTTTTCTTGTTTTTGATGTTCATATAAATGGGATCACGCAGAATGTACTATTTGTGACTATTTCGTGTTCTTTTGAACATTGTGTTTGTGAAATTCATCTAATTGGTCACATGAGGATAGGTGTAGATTTTTCTTGTCATTGCTATACAGCGTTCCTTTGTAAATATAATAAAAATGGGTTCATTCTCTTAATTGTCATTTGGATAGATTCTTATTTTATGTTATTACATTTAGTACATTAGGAATGTTCTCGTGTATCTTTTTGGTGGACATCTTGGCTCATTACTCTTGGGTCATGAGTATGTCCGCGTTCTATTTTAGTGAGACATGTCCAAACACCTTTCCAAATTTGTTCCAATTTATGCTCCCTCTCAGTACATGAGTGCTCCAAGCAGTAGTTTTTTGGTTTTCTGCCTTTTTGCATTCATACTGATACATCAGCATCTGGACTCTTTTTAGAGATGCGTATGCTAGCTGAATGTTAAAAGCTGAGTGCTAAATCCAGCACATTTTCAAATGTTCATTGGCTCATTGGATATCTTCTTATGTGGCAAGCTCCTTCCTCATCATCTATGTTTTCTTTATTGATTTCTGTACAATGTTTATATTATATTGCTACTACTCGTTATGTTATGCAATGTCATATTGTAATTCTTTATGTTATGTTTTGCATATCCCTTCTGCCGATCTCTGGGACACCTGTTCACTCTCTTGATGGTGACTTGAACACAAATTCTTCTTCTTCTGGTGTGTTATATTTTTCCTCCAGGATTGTTGCTGTTTTGGTCCTGTGTAAGAAAATTTTGCATAAAACTAGGTCATAGAGGTGTTTTCTTCAGTTTTATGCAGAAATATTTGCAATTTAATCAGTTACATTTTAGTTTTTAGTCAATCTGGAATTGCTTTTGTATACAGTATCATGTAGGGGTCAGTCTACATTTTTTCCAGTATAATATGTGATATATATATATATATATATATATATATATATATATGATCACAGTACAGCTGTGTACCTGTTTTGTATTATATATGTTTTGTATTATATACTTTTTTCTTCTGGCTTATTACTATACTAATACTGCTTTGTCTTATTGTCTTAACAGCTACAGTTTTCAGTAAATCTTGATTTCTGGTAGTATAACTTCTCTAGCTTTATTGTTCAAGACTGTCTTGACTATACTTGCCATTCAATACTCAATATAAATGTAAGAATCAGCTTGATAACTTAATTTAAAAATATTTGGTGGATTTATTAATTATTACTATTGAATATGTATATATTTTGGCAAATGTATGATTGAGTATAGTATTGAGTCTAGTTTAAAAAGTATGGTGTATTCATTTATTTATTTGAATCATTATATTTTCCACAAATGAATTAATAGGACTGTTTATAGAGTTTTCTACATCTATTGGATTTCTCTTCAGATAAGTGAAGTTTGTAAAGAATATTGTTTGCTAATTTTTATTTTCAACTCTTTTACTCTATTACTATTATTTTATATATTTAGTACAGAGTCTATAGGATCTCTCTGTACAGATCAGACTCATAATGATCCTTCTGTTTTCAGCCTCCCAAGCCCTCGAACTACAGGCATGCACCACTACACCCAGTCTCAATTGCCATCTCAGTGCGCCACCAAAGAGGGGGCCAGCAAGACTTGTGGTACTGGGGACTGAACCCCGATCTCTGTGCCTGCCTAAGCAGGCACTTTAGTCTGCTGAACCATCTGGCCAGCCCTAATTTTCAAGTCTTTGAGCATATCCTGCTTAAATTTAGCAACCTTGCTATAGTAATTTAATTTAGATATTTGTATCAATTTCACTGAATATTTCTTGTGCCTTTTATATGTAATGACACATCTGTTTTTTATTGTAAAAGTTTTTAAACATAAATGAAGTCTCTATCAGTATTTCCTAAGTCCCATTCTAGGCCAAATCCAACCCACCTACCATAGCTACATCTTGAAAACTACAGCAGGCACATGTAAGAAAATAGGGAAAGAATGAAAGCAGAAACAGCATATCTGTTCTAAATTCTAATTTACTGTCCCTAATGTTGAACATTTTGAATTTATGGGGCACATTCGAAGCATCTCCAGATAGTCCAAGATTGTCTAGACTTTCTTATCCCCAGCAATGTCCTCTTGGTTCTTCTCTGTTCTGTAATTAATACATCTATAATTAATACACCTGCTTCAGTCATTATCTCATCCCTGGGACAAAATACCCAACATTCACACCATGGAGGAGGGGAGGTTTACTTTGCCTTGCAGTGTCAGCCTGCGGTTTGCAGGTTCAGCTGCAGAAATGGCGTGGTGAAGGGGCAGGCCAGAGGGAAGCTGGCGGCGGCATCACTGCGTCCAAGAAGCAGAGGTGTGAGGGAAAGCTGAGGGAAAAACCGCACTCCTCTAGGTCATGCAGCTCTCAGGACGTGCTTCCTCCTATTCGGTCCCTTTTCTTAAAAACCCATCCTTTATGAATGCGCCAGTGGACTCACTCATTGAGTATGGCGCCTCTGCGATCGTGAGACAGAGGAGGGTGCGTAACTCCATTTGTCCTCAGCTGAAGGCAGCAGGTAAGGCTGGCTGGAGGCCCCCTGCCTTGCTCATCCAGTGGACTGGGAAGCTGGCCTTGCACGCTCACTATGGAGTGAGCAGCCCCTCTCCTCCTGGCCAGTCTGTGTGAGTGTAGCTTGGTGTCAGCTCCAGTGGCCTTCCACATTCCCTCTATTTCAGACGCCACTGCAGCTGAAGAAATGGGTAGGTGCATAGTACCCTGGCCTGGCTAAGATTGGAGAGGGAGGGGTTCGGACTGATTAGCAGCATTCTCGACCTCTCCATACCCCAGTTAGCTGTGATGAACACGGCCAACATCCTGAAGGCTCTCTGGTCTCGGCACACCCCCCAGAAGTGCCAGCTATCAGTCAAACAGCTCAAGTATCCCTTCCCCATCACTGCCATGACAGCTGCAGTTGTCTGGGAGCCCTGAACCCTCTTGTAGGAATCACAGCCTTACACTTGGACAAATCAGCAGGCCTGAATTTGAACTGATTCTGGACCTGCACGTGGGCCAGTCATGGGCTTGCCACTGTGAGGGCCCCCCACCCCCACACACTTCTCGGATGAGTCTAGGCATGTACTGATCTCTCTGTGCTATAGTACAGATCCTGTCAAAATAGACTGGCTGTCAGGCATGGTAGTGCATACCTGTAATTCCAGTATTTGGGAAGCTGAGCCTGGAGGATGGCTGCAAGTTTGAGCTATACTGGACATATAGTGAGTGGAAGGCCAGTCTGCGATATGTATGGAGACCCTGTCTCAAAAAACCAAAGTAAATAGGACTTGCTTTGGTCAGCCTGCAAATCTGCTTGTGATTTATCTCCCAGGTAGAGTGGGTTCTGAAGGTAGTGTAAATCTATTCGATATTCTTATCATGAGTACGATAATTATAGACAGAGTGGCCATCTTAAAAAGAAAGAGAAATAAACACTTACATCTCAAAAGCTCCAGAGACCAGCAGCTAACAAAGTCCAGCAGCTGGTGGCCCACCTGTGCTGCCTCACATGTTGGTGGCCCGTGGTGACTACTGTGACTACCAGTTCCACCCAAACTGAGCCAACGAACCCTCAGCTCATCGACAGTAATCCAGCCACCTTCCAAACACAGCAGGCTCTTTGGAGACACTCATATCTCAACCATGGCAATGTCAAATAAAAATAAATCTAATAAACCTTGTGTTGGCAATCTAGGGAAGACATAAAGGAACCACATCCTACGAGAAAGGGTCATGTAGGGTGCTACTGGGCAGCTCTGTGGAAAAGGAGCCAGAATCTCCTGCCGATCCTCAGGCCAAGTAGCCAGTATTGGACCAAACTTCTGCAACAAAAATGGTACCAGTGGGACAAAATTCAAGTGAAAACAAAATAATAAAAGGACCAGACAACCATTAGTATGAAAAGAGCACATCCTTGAAAGAACGAAAGCCACCTTACTGTAGCTTCATCCACAGGACATTTCCTAGTTCACCAAGCTGTGGGTATGCACAGCCCTGCTTTTCTGAACTGAGGCAACACATATAGGAGTTGAAGAAATTGCAAGGCAAAACTTGTAAACAGATGAAATCCACAGAGGAAAGAACAGCAAAATGTACATGAAAATTCTCTGCTAGTGATGAATGACATCTAAAAAATATGCTGAAATATAGGAAATGATTGCCAACAAACAAACAGAAACCACACCAAACCAAAATCCAATCCTATATGCTGGGAAGGTAATTAGTTAAACATAAAATTTAGCACAGTGCTATTGAAGTAGAGATTGTAGTTCAAACTCCAGAAATGTTGAATTTAAGAAACTTCAGACTTTCATTTTTTATTAGCTTTATTGAGAAACAAATAGCAATGAGACAGTTTCAAAACAGGTTAGTAGGACAGTTACAATAATCAATATATTGCATATTGTTGTCTTCCTAGCAGTTATTCATAGTACAAGATGCAGACATGATATCCTGTCCAAACACTATTAGTACAAATCTTTCTTCTCACTGAATTAAGAGAAAGTGGCTGTGTATCTACCCTAACTATTTTGTATATATGGATACAAAATGGTCCTTCATTTATATCCCCCTTTTTTGTTTAGTTCTGTCAGAGATGGGGTATTCCATTGCCATTAAAATATTATAGGTGTGTGAATTCAACAAAATAATCCAATATAGTCCAGTAGTCCATGATAGTAGTGGGTTATCCATAGGACTGACAATGTCAGAGGTTGTTGACTTAAGCCTTGTGCAGCTCAGAATATTAATATTTACTTTTTACACCTCATTTTTATACTTTTTTTGCTGGATGGTTAAGACCAAGTTAAAGCAAGACCTATATAACAAGAAATGTAACTTTTTTTTTATCTGCCAGGGTCAGTCAAATCCCCTCAGAATTTACCCTGAAATCCTGTACCACAGTTTGTAGATTTTTTGCCAGTGTCAGCCATGTGGGTGAGTCACGACCATTGCTTGACCTGTTTGCTCTCTGTGAAAGCCTGAGAGAATGTTTTCTCCCCATGTGACTCTCCTTAGGCACACTCTACATCATTGATCACTTTTTTTTGAGGTTCTATATTCTCTTTGATCAGAAAATTTGATACAGCAGTGAAACTTCAGACTTTCAGTTAGAAGAGCCTTACTTTGACAGGATTAAAATGATTCAGTGAAATTCTGTTTGCCTACCAGAATAAAAACAACTCCCTTTTGTCAGGAATACAACAGCATTTTGAGTTGCGCCACATTTCGATAAACAATGTGGCATCTGATGAAGAAAGCAAAGCATATTATAAAGTAGTAAAATTGAAGGGAATCCAAGAAAGATAGATTATGGAAACAGACTTATGGATGATTTCCTTAATGGAATTTTCGGACAGGAACTTTAAAATAACTCTGATTAATATGTTCAACAGGGCAAAGGATGAAAAATTTCAGCAGAGATATGGTACACATAAAAGGAGGAAAACTGAATTTTGTAACTGAAATTAAATTTTCAGTAGGATGTGACTAATAGCAGTGTGGAGTGATAGGAAAGGATTCGTAAAGTAGATCACAGGTCAGTAGAAAGTTTCCATAATAATATACATTCACATTGCAGTTAAACTGCCAAATCCAAAACAAGAAAAAAAAGTGAACTCAGTTGTAGAAAAATAAGACCCCTTGCCTGTAAGAGAATGGCAATAAGAGTACTGCTGAGCTGTCAAAGAAAGTATGGAAGGTAAGACAACAGCAGTGGCACCTTTCTACAGAAAGTGATATTTCTTTTGCTTTTTTTTTCTTGATATTGGGTCTCACCTCACAGCTTAAAGTCATAGCAATCCTCCTGTCTCAGCCTCCCTAATGTTGGGATTACAGGCATATGCCACCATGCCTGGTTTCAGTGCCTGGCATTGTGCTTCTGGGACCTGCACGCTATGCAGTACCCATAATCCAGCTTGCCAGGCAGGAGCTTAGACCACTGAGCTATCTCCCCAACCCAGAAAGTATCTTTTCTATGATCACTGGAATCACTAATGCTCTACATCCAAATACTATGAACTATCAATTTTCAGTTTGTGGTACTATAAGGTTAGAAGAATATAGAAAAGTTCTTTAGGATATATATATATATATATATATATATATATATATATATATATATATATATATATATATATATATATATATATATAGTACTGGGTCTGTAGGGTCTACAGGGTCTCACTATGTAGATCAGACTCATAGTGATTCTCCTGTTTTCAGCCTCCCAAGAGCTGGGATTACAGGCGTGGACCACCATGCCCAGCCTCAACATCTGTTTTAGCTCCCCCCAGGGGTGTGACCAGCATGGCACACCTGGGATCGAACCCCAACTGCTGTGCTCTGACTAAGCAGGTGTTTTAGTCCACTGAGCTATGAGGTCAGCCCCCAAATAGACGTCTTTGTGGCCAGCTCATCCTGGGAGGGGCTGGAGCAGCATGTGGTGCTGGGGATCGAGCTGTGATCCCTGCGTTTTGCCTAAGCAAGCTCTTAAGACTGTTGAGCTATCTCACTGGCCCTGAGAATTCTGTCAATTTGATTAACTTAGAACTCATAATTTGAAATGGAAATGGTTTTGTTTCGAAGTCAAATTAAGTTTTAGATAAATATTCCAACTGGTTTGTCAATGTGGATGAGGATATTAAAGATAATTTTTGTTAGTCAATTCAGCTCCAGAGAAAAAAACTTAAGTGTGTTTTGAGCATGTGGGATACATGAATCCACATTGCCACTACAAACTCCATGAAATCAATATATATCAAACAATCTAGCTGATGATTTTAAGTTTTACTTGGGATATAGTATAAGTGCAGCAGATATATGAATTTTAAAGGCAGTATGAAATAATTTAAAGTGTTCATTAATAATATTTATTAAATGTTGAGATGGTAATATTTTAGATTTATTGATTTATATAAAATGTTATTAAAGTCAATTTCATCTTTTAATTTTACCATTTTATACATTGCCACTAAATTTTAAAATAATGTGTGTAGCCTATGTTATAATTCTGTTGGGCATTGTTGATATATTTGCTTTTCATGACACTATTAAAGATTGAAGTTAATTGATTTTCAA
>PVKA01051892.1:0-11982 GCA_004027165.1 Ctenomys sociabilis | reverse complement strand
TTTTTTTTTTTTTTTTTTTTTTTTTTTTTTTTTTTTTTTTTTTTTTTTTTTTTTTTTTTTTTTTTTTTTTTTTTTTTTTTTTTTTTTTTTTTTTTTTTTTTTTTTTTTTTTTTTTTTTTTTTGTCTTTTTGAGACAGGGTCTCACTATGCAGTTCAGGCTGGCCTCGAGCTCACTTTGTAGCTCAGGCTGGTCTCCAACTCACAACAATTCTCCTGCCTCAGCCTCCCGAGTGCTGGGATCACAGGCATGCGCCACCACGCCCGGCCTTTTGTCATTTTATATAGCACTGACCTCTGAGCTTTGATGTAGAGCTTTGGTGCAGTTATAACCTTAGCACCTACTGAAATTCAGGTGCATCTCTATTAAGTTTGAGTTTATCCAGTTATGCCTGGCTTGGGTCTAGTTGTTGTGTTTGCCTCCTTTTTGCTGCTGCCCTTGGAAGTGAACCTGTTGTGCCCCTTTGGGTCCATAGTGAGCCTGTGTTGCCCCTCAACTATGGCCCTGGGAGGTCCACAGAATGCAGGAAAGGTCTGTGTCCTGCAGTGGGCTTATTCCTGGTCCAGAGGAGGCAGGAAAGAGCAGAAGCTCTCCCATACACTCACAGGGCCTGGGGTTGGGCAGGTCTCTTTTTTTATTCTTTATTGCATGAATTTGAATTTTTTTCCTTTTTTGATAATGTTGGCTAGAGCATTATCAATTTTATTTATTATTTAATTAATTAATTAATTTCTTTTTTGGCAGAACTGGAGATTGAACTCAAGCCCTTGCGCTTGCCAGGGAAGCACTTATTCCACTGAACCATCTCCCCAGCCCCTTATTTATTATTTTAAATCAGCTCTTTGATTCATTATTTCTTTGTATTGTTTTCTTCATCTCCAGTGCATTAATTTTTGCTTTAATCTTTATGATTTCTGCCTTCTTTAGGCTTTGAATTTGACTTGCTCTTCTTTTGCTAGGATCTTGAGGTGCAACATAAGGTTATTTATGCTTATTCTATTTTCCTAGTCTTAGAATTTACCACTATAAATCTTCCTCTTAAGATAGTTTTCATTACATCTCACAGGTTCTGGTAAGCTGTATCTGAATTTTAATTTGATTGTAAATATTGTTTAATTCCTTCTTTAATTTCATCTGTGATCCTCTGGTTGTTCAAGAGGGTGTTATTTAATCTCCATGTGTTTAAGTAGTTTTTGTTATTTGTTTTGTCAATAATTTTCAGTTTCATTGCACTATGCATGGGATAATTTCAGTTCCCTAACACGTACTTAAGCGTGTTCTATGTGCAAGTATATGGTTTATTTTGTAGAATATCCCGTTTGTAGCTGACAAGAACATGTATTCTGACACTGTTGCATGGAACACTTTGAACAGGTGTGATAAGTACATTTCTTCACGTTTGGTTTATTTTATTTTTTCTGTATTTTTAGGGAAGGGTCTACAAGGTGTTCAGGGTCTCACTACTAGATAGGACTCATAGCGATTCACCTGTTTACAGCCCCCTGAGCACTGGGATTACAGGCGCGTGCCACCAAGCCCAGCCTCGGTTGCCGTCTCAGTGCTCCCTGAGGGTGGGGCTGGCACAGCAGGGTGGGGGTCATATTTGGTTTAGTTCTTTTATTTCTCTGCTGAAGCTTTGCCTAGTAAATCTATCTCTTCGTTATAGGGACATATTAAAGGCCCCTATGACAATTTTGTTAGTGCTCTTTTAATTTTGCATGTCTGCTAAAATTTGTCTTACATGACTGGGTGCTCCTACGCTGAGAGCAGGTATGCTTGTTGTTGCTGTCTCTTTCTCTTCTAGTTTTCCCTTAACAAGTATGTAGTGACCTTTTCTAAACTCTTTTGATCATTCACAGTTTGAAGTTGACATTGTCAGCAACTAAAATAGCCACGTCTGCTTTTGTGGGTACCTATCCCATGAGGCATTGTTTGTTATCCTTTGACTTACAGTTAATGAATTTCCTTTTTGAGTTAAGAATGTGTTTCTTGTGTGCAGCATATGATTGGATCTTGTTTCTTTATCCTCTTTGCCGGTTTGTTTGTTCTGATTGGTAAATTGAAATCATTTACATATGTACATTTATATAACTGATACGTGCTAGCTTATCCCTGTCATGTTATTTTCCTGCTGGAGCTTCCCCACTTTTCCCCTCTGTATAATTGCTTGGTCTGCTTGGTGGTTCGTTTCTGTTGTCGTTGTGCTTGGAGTTGTGCTCACTTTTGTCTTTTTGTAGAATATTTGTAAATACTCTTTGTAGAGTTGATTTGGTAATCATGAATTTCTCCAGGTATTTTTTGTCATGGAAGTACCTTATTTCTTTATTAAATGTGATAGATAGTTTTGCAGGACACATCAATCTGGGTTGGAAGTGTTTCTTTCAGAACCTGAAATACTTCACTCCAAGCTCTTCTTGACTTTTTTGTGTTGAGAAATCTGTTCTCATTTTGATGGGCTTTGCACTGCAGATGATCTGTTTATTTCCTGTAATGGCTTATTTTTCCAGAACCAAGGATTGAACTTAGGCCCTTGTGCTTGCCAGGGAAGCACTTATTCCACTGAGCCATTTCCCCTGCCACTGTGACAGCTTTTAATGTTCTGTTCTTTTGCTGAATTTCTGGGATCTTGATTATTATGTGTTTAGGTGTAGATTTGCTTTTATTATTGCTAATTGAAGTTCTACATGCCTAACTTGTGTGTAAGTCAGATTCTTCCCCATGTTTGGGAAATTTTCTGCTGCTACTTCTGAAAATTATCTTTTTAGGTTATTTGTATTGACTCCGCCTGTTTTGTTGACAACTATCAGTATAAATTGTTTTTCTTTGCATCATCTTGCAGCTGTTGAAGTGTTGAAGTGTTATTTCCTGGTCACTTGTCGTATTTCAGAAACTATTCCTTGCGTGTTGCCTAGCTGCAGTACTGCCTGCAAGGTCTGCAAATCTATCTCGAGTTTCATTCAAGCAGTTTTGGCAACCTTCAATGGAGTCATAATTTCCTGGATATCTGTTTGAAGCTGCTTCATGCATTCTAGTTCTTTCCTGTATTGTTCCTCTAATGTTTCATTCACTTTGCTATTCTCTGTTTCCTATCTATGTCTTCTTCAGATACGCTGGACAATTATTTCACAATTTCTGTGATTTGGGTTTTTTTTTTAACCTGAGAGGTTATTTCTGATCTCATTTCTTCTGTAGCATGATGGACCTGTTTCTTTACTTCCATTGCTATCATTTCAGAAATTTCAGGTGTGTGACTTCCAAGTTCTTCTGCGCCCTTGTCTGCTGCACTTCTTCTGGGTAAGCTGGAGGACTGAGATTGGCTTTTGCTCCTTTGCTTTGGCAGTTTTGAAGCCCCAAGTGCCCACTGCGCTGAGCACTGCAGGTAAAGGAATCGATCCCAGATCAGCAGACTTCTGTGGCAGTGTGCAGTGGCGGGCTCACCGAAGCTCCCACTGTCTGGGATTCAGCACGGCTGAGGCGAGCCATGGCACTAGCTGCATCTATGGAAGGCTCCAGGCTTAGCAAAACTCCCTCAGGGGGTGAGGAGGTATGCAGGGTCGGGGGTTTTCAAGGCATACACAATTGCTTATTAATGTGGAAAAATTAAATCATTATTTCACAACAAAAATTTTATCTAGGTGGGTTGAAATTTAAATACTTTAAAAATCGTAATCTGTAATTCTTTGGAAGAAGTGATCTCTGTAAGATGGTAGAATCTTCCTGCAGCTGATATAGGTAATACTCACTCTTTACTAGTTGCTGGGACAAACGCCGGACACTCAAAATGAGAGAAGGAAAGGTTGATTTAGCTCACAGTTACTGGAGATTTTATAGTTTAAAACAGCCTGAATTATGAGGAAAGACCTCGGAGCCTTAATTTCGCAGGACAGAGAGTCAGCACCTCTGTCCCTCTGTCTTCTCCAGACATCTCCCTGTCTGAGGCGGCCTCAATCACAGACACCGCTGCCCACACTGCAGGGTCTGGAGGAGAGGCTGGGGCACTGCTGTGTCCAGTATTTTGGACTCCACACCTCAGAGCGACCGCAGACGGAGGAGGGCAGAGGCGTGCTGCCAGTTCAACGGTTTGCGCAGTCCTGGCCCCATCCCCAAGCCCTGCCCTGGTCCTCTGACCACACCCCTCGAGCCCCTCCCTGGTCTGGCCACACCCCTCAAGCCACCTGCTGTTCCTCAAGCCGCATATGAGGCCTTGGAGGGACAACTAGATACAAACCATAACAGTACGTGTTTAAATAAGGCATAATATACAGGTTTTTTAAATGTTAGTCTTTACTAAAAGACAGAAAGATAAATCTGCAGAAAGAAAAAAGTCCGGCTGTGTAAGAATAGGTTCTAAAGGCATTAGAGGCCCCAACAGCATCTCCTGCAGACATCAAATCAGGCTTGGGCTGGGGCCCTGCAGAAGGTGAGGGGATAAATCTGCAGCCTTCCCCACACGCAAAGTGCTGCATGCCATGCAGGGGCATCGGCAGAGACTTCTGCGCGAATGGTAGCAGGCTCTGCTGCCACAGCTCTGGCCCTTGTGGAGGGATAACCCATGGCCCCCAGCTCCCTGTCACTGTGCCAGGTACCCAAGGTGACCGACTCGTGGGAGGAGAGGTGCTGGGCCACGGTGGTCTCAGTCCTGGGTCGGAGTGACATATTGCTTTTTGGCTGTGGTGCAAGCCATCACGGCAGAGTGCGAGGTGGCACAAGCCTGGCTGCCCGAGGTGACAAAGCAGGAGGCAGGCGAAGGGCCTGGAGTGCTACCGGCTCCTGTCATGAGGAGTCACTTGGCGCCTCAAACCTTCTGTGCATCCTCAACTGCTAAAGCTCCCAGGACCTCCAACAGTGGTTCAAGGCACCAGGCCTTGAACAAGTGAGCCATTGGGACATTGCAGTCCTGAGCCATCTCAAAGTTCTGCTGCAGGCTTGAATTTGAATTTCTGGTAGAGCTCAAAACTCTCAGGCTGGTACTTTCTTAAAAGTGATACTGGATTTATAGGGCTTTTGCATCCTGATAGAAGGCAATGTGGCCTTCCCTGAAGTTGATCCACAAACCAGGCAAAAGCCACCTAGAACGACCCTGTGAAAGCAGCCCAGAGGCACGGAGTTCCTGAGGGAAGGGAGGGAGCCGCAGGGTGTGCTCATCCCATACCGGGCTGACACATTCTTATACACACGTGTGAGCTGCATGTTCCACATGCTTATGTTTAAGAGGAAACAAGACGGCCAGGCAGGGAACACAATACTAGACAACAGAGCTTAATTTAAAAATTTACTTAATAACTAGAAATGGAAAATGTAGTAACCAAAATAGAAAGCCAAAATGACAGCAGAGATATCAGAGTTTGAACAGAGCTGAGCAATGTAAAGTGTCTTAGTTACTTTTTTCTCATTGCTAGGACAAAATACCCAATACCCCTAGTTATGAAAGGAAAGATTTATTTATCCCACAGTGAGTGGAGGTTTCAGTCTGTGTTAGTTGATACACTGTGTCAACTTGGCTGAATCAGCTCCCTAGTTCTCAGCGTGGGGGCCCAGCCGTGCAGGTGGGCAGGGTCCAGGAACCCAGGAAGGCTCCCTGCCTGCCGCCTGACCCCTTCCCAGTCTTGAAGGAGCTTGACCTTCGCAGCTGCGCCACTCTGGAGGGAGCTCTGATCACCCTTCGCTCCGGAGCGCCGGTCTTCGGTCTTCACAGTCAGCCGAGAAGGAAGAGGGAGGCGTGATGGACGCTGCAGCTGCTCCTCCTCTGCTCTTCATTGTTTTCTGTCCCCATGAACTGCTGTCCTTTGCCTTGGAGCCAGTGGAGTATGGGCTGAACCCTCCAGGAGCTGTGAGCTAAATACACCTTTCCTTCCTTCATTTTGAGGTCGGGTGTTTGTCCTAGCAAGGAGTAAACAGTAACTAAGAAGCAGTCCATCCTCGGCTGGCTGCCAGGCGAGGGCACATGGCAGAAGGTAGCAGCCCATGGGGGCACCAGACAGCTGAGAGCAGAGGGGCACCCTCCCCTACATGGTGTCCAGCTGTCCACCCCAGGGTGGGCGCAGCACTCATACCCGTAATCCAAGCAAGGATCATGAATTCGTCACAAACCCTAGAAGCTGCCCCAGGACCGCACGAGGCTTTGGGGGACACCTAGACACAAGCCATACCAAGAAGCCACAAGCAGGTGCACCTGTGCACAGCAGTTTTTCAGGGGTCCTGCTTCAGTTCTACAGCCGCTGGGTGGGGTGAAACAGTCCACAGAGAGTGACCACTGGTGGGGTCCAGAGTGGGACCCACAGAGGCCTGGAGTGTCCTAATACTCCAGCTGTGCTCTCCTTCTGAAATGCCTGAGGTGTCTCCCGGGGACAGAGTCACAGACATCTAGAACCTGTTCCCACAAAATCCCAGTCAACACCTCACCCACTTGATTTCCTTGGTGACAAGTGACACATTTTCATAATAAATCTGAGATAGCAAGGTATAAAAAAAAGCAAATTATGTTCATAGATTTTATACATCCTCAGCTGAAGCCTCAGCTTAAATTGTAACCTGCAATGATAATCCAGATTTTGTTTAGCATTTCTGTGTGTGAGCGGGGCTTGCTCAGGACTAGCAGGCACCCTGGGGGCAGTGCTGACTCACCATGGCATGCGCATGACGGCAGTTGTGGCAGGCCACTGGCCACCACGTGGGGAAGAAGGTGCCGGCTCCGTGTTTGCCGCCATCCTTAAAGGCACTGCCCCTATCCACGGGCTCGGGGGACGCGCGCTTCCCATTTCGGCCAGAGGTCACTGTGTGTTCTCGTCTGGTGTTCTTTGGGGCTCTTCATTTTTACTTTTGATTCTTACTAGCGCACTGTAAAGTAAGGACAGCCGTTTCTTTCTACAGGTACCTTTGCATTGTTTGTATTGCTGTTGTTTCTGACACTTTAAATTTTAAAGAACAAAGTTTTAGTGTTTCATGCAGTTTAGAAAGATGCTGTCCTGCCTTGCTGGTGTCCCGTGTGCCTTCGAGCCCCGCAGCGCCGCTCGCCAGCCGCCACCGTTCAGCTCCCCTGGCCTATCCAAGCGCATTTCTACGAGCACAGCGCCAACTTCGCGACGGCTGCCACGGAGAGCACCGTTCTTCGAGCGGTGGCACTGCTCACGCTGCTTCTGCTTTCCTACATAAATTTTAGTATCATGCAAAAAACAAAGTACCTGCTGTCATTCTGATAGGAACCGAGTATTAACTGGTTGACCGTTTTGTACACATTAGTGTGTTTATGGTGCTGGTGCTTCTACGCCACAAGTGCAGGGTCTTTCCCACTTCTTCAGGTTTCTTTGATTTGTTTTCTTTCATTCTTTGCCTTCTCTCCTTTTTAGTTTCGGGAATTGAACGCAGAGATTTCACCCTAACATACGTCTCTGTCCTTTCTCTTAAATTTTCTTTTGAGTAAAGGTCTTTCTGTGTCACTAAGTTTTCCAGGTTGGGTTCAAACTCGTGATCCTCTCGACTGGTTTCTTCATCTGAGACTTTGTACATCTCTCTGTGTAGCACTTCACACACATTGCGATCCCTAACTAGCTTACACGTCTGTGGATTTTGCGAGTGAAGCTTTACAATTTTAATGTCCAACTGTCCATTGCTAACTGATGGAAACAGAATTGATTTTGTGTATGTGTTTGGCATTTGGCAGCCTTGCTAAACTTGCTCGTTAGTCAAGTACCATTTTTTTTTTTTATAAATTCACTCTCTTGTGGTAACTTGTTTTTTAGCTTTTTGTATGTCTGAAAATATCTTTTTTTGTCTTCAGTTTTTAAAAGTGCCTTCTCTGGATAGAGACCTCATGGTCGACACTTTATTACTTTAAAGATGTGGCTCTGGCCCTGGCTTGGGTGGCTTCCGATGATGAATCTGCTGTCCTCCTTGCTCTGTTCTCCTGCCTGTGACATGACTTTTTACATGATGGATTCAAGGCTTTTTCCTCTGTGAGTGATACTGAACCACTTCATGGGGATTCTCACTGTGGTTTTCCTCTTTGTGAGCTCAGGGGTTCAATGAGCTTTCAGAATTTGGGGATTATAATTTTTCCAAAACTTGCAAAGAGCTCAGCCATTGTTTCTTCATGTATGTTTTCCTTTCTGAAGACTAAAAGTACACATTTGTTCTACTGTGAAATAATTTTCTGTGTAGCCCATCAATGCTTTATTAACTTTCCGTGTTTCTCGATCTAGTTTATGTGGAACAATCTCTGTTGTTATCCTTTTCAGTCTCGCTATGCTTTCTCTGACAGCCTCTCACCTGCCGTGAGCATGGCCCGGTGTGGCTCTTCCTCGTTTCCGTGGTGACCGGCACTTTCCTCCTTCACATACCCAATCTGTAGTATTCTGAACATGCGACAGCCAGCTATAAATAACTGCTCATGTCCTCTGCTAATTCTAGTTTCTATGGCTGAAGCAGCTGACTTTTCCCCTCTCATCTGGAGCAGAAACTTCCTGGTTCTTTATGTGCTCAGTAGATTTTGGTTAGATGTTAGACCACGTGAAGTTTACCTTATAGGGTGATGAGTGCTTTTATATTCCAAAAATTATTCTTGAGCATTGCTCTGCTGTGATGATGTTGTTTACTTGGAAGCAATTTGTGTCTTTCCTTTTCTGAGTTGCTTTGCACATCTGTGAGGCAGGCGGGAACATGGCAGCCCTGAGTCTAGGGCCGCTTGTCCACCCTCCCTGGCTCTTGGACCCTGTGCCCGGGGACCCCGAATCAGGAGGCGGCCTATAGCTGGTGAGCACAGAGGTGTGTGTGTGGTGTGCTGGCTCCTCTGGCCTTTCTGGGCTTCTTGCCCACAGTGTGTTTTGGTCCTCATTTTGTGGAACACTGTCCACCACTGGGGAAGCCACGGGACAGCCGCAGCTCCTCCCAAGAGCTCTATCCTTCAGGCCCCACCCGGAGCCTCGCACTCAGGTCTGGTGGCACAGCTCAGGTGTCCACCAGGCTCCGCGTGGCCTTGTACGGACGATGGCCTGGAGCACTCTCCACACAGTTGCAGCTAGCAGCAGCCACCCCGCCCTATGTCTCTTGCCTCTCACAGATTCGGCCCTGTTATCTGGCCTTGTGGTTTGAGGCAAGTGGCTGGATTCAGTCCTGGTTGTTCTATCTCAGTCAGAAGCGAGCAGCAACTCTGCCTTTAGTACTGAATTAAAACAAAAGGCTTGACAATGCAGAAAGTAAATATTCCTGAGTCCATGTGATATAAATAAGTGAGTGAGCAAATAAACAAATGGGCAAGAAAAGCCAGAGCTTGTCATGGAAGGATCCGCCGTGTTACGCAGGCCCTCCTCCCTCCAAGGATGCAGGCCGGGGTGCTCCCCTGTCCCTAGCGGTGTGCTGAGCCTAGTCACTGCTTTCCCAAGAATAGGCTAATAAAACAAAGCAGGGTTCACCTCCTGTGCAGAGGGAAGGCACAGGAGCTGCTTCACGCAGGCTGGCAGCAGCGAGGTGCCCAGGGTGGCCGGGAGCCCGTGTGACGCAGAGCAGCATATCTCTCACCTGGGGTGAGAGCCCAGAGATAGACACGGCCGGGGCAGGGCTGGGCTCCAGGACATGGAGTCAGAACTCCCCAGGCCTCTCCCAGGGCTGGGCAGCCTTGGCGGCGGCAGCAAGCATGGGCGATCTGGCACCAGACAGGCTGTGGAACCCTGATCAGATGCTCGGACACACAGCAGACCTTAGAGGATGTGGTGAATGGCTCTGAGTTATAGTTTTTAAAAAAGATTTGAAACAAAGCCAAGACCACAGTCCAGAAAGGAAAGAATTGACTCTTCAATAAGTGAGGTGTGATCAATTGGATATCTGCATGGAAAAAGTTGCCTTGATCCCTTCTTTTTACCTTACATAAAAATCAATTTCAGATGGATTACAGGTCTAAATGTGAAAACAAGAAGCTTTTAGAAGAAAGCATAGGAGTGTGTCTTCGCAATCTTAATGTAGGCGGACTTCTTAACAAAACCTACGCTGCGAAATGGGCGAGTCGGGTTGTATCAGACACAAGAGCCATCATCTGTCAGGTTCATCCACCGCTGAGGATGGCAGGAAGGAAGGGACAGTGAGGGCAGGTGCTTGCACGCACGTGTCCCCAGGCACTGGCCACCAGGTATGTGAGGACATCTGTGTTCACAGGGATCAAAGACAAACATCTTAGTCTCCCTCTTGTCACTGAGACATAGCACCCAGCTCCCACGGCTTTATTTTGGTTCATGGTTTCAGAAATTTCAGTGCATGGTAGGCTCCCACACGAAACCAACAGAGTGGAAGGACCTGGCAGAGGACAGCTGCTCAAGTAGTGGAGGCCAGGAAGTAGAGGGAGAGGAGGAGCCAGGAGGCAGGGGAGGGGAGGGGCCAGGAGGCAGGGAGGGGAGGGGCCAGAAGGCAGGGGGAAGAGCCAGGAGGCGGGGGGAGGGGAGGAGCCAGGAGGCAGGGGAGGGGAGGAGACAGGAGGCAGGGAGGGGAGGAGACAGGAGGCAGGGGGAGGGTCTGAGGAGCCAGGAGGTGGCTGGGGAAGCAAGGAAGGAAGATGTACTTCCTAGGCCATGTCGCCGGTGGCCAGGCCCTCTGGCCAGGTCCTGCGTCCTAGCCCCAAGGTGAGTATAGTGTCTCTACCATCCAGTTCTCTTCCAAAAGCCTGTACTCTGATCACAGGAGTCTTTGGGGTCATCTAGATATAAAGTTGTACCTGCCCGAGCCCGTCTCACAGGCCCGTGCCCCTGTGAGCCCTCAGCAGGGGTCACTGTGCTTGCAGGAACAGGGATTGTGGGAGCACGAAAGGCACCGAGAATGAGGAGCAGCTCCAGCCCTTTGTGCCGCAGCGTGGGTGCTGACCACAAAACCTGGCGCGTGGTTGCTCGTTCCTGAGCCAGACCCAATGGGAAAGGTCCCTAGAGCCCACGCTGGAGCACTCACAGTGCCGTGCAGCTGCCTTGCAGAGGCCATTGCTGCATGGGGCGGATGCAGTGATGCAGGCTCATGCAGGCACTCACCTGGGGACAGAGCTCCACACAGCAACGGGAGCCTGGTCACCATGTGCCCAAGGGGGGACCTCAGGAGCCACAGAAACTGGACTCAGAGAAGTCATAGGAATCCCTTTACGAAAAGAGAGAGGGTGGCACAGGCACAGCAACGGAGAGGCAGGCTTGCTGCTGCACTTGGAGGGACGTGAAGGGTGCCTCCAGGGACGCCTGCGGCCTTCGGTGCGAGGCTGGGCCTGGCTGCAAGCATTCTGCGCACTGTGCCTTTGGGTGCACCCTGACCTGCAGCCCAAGCTGAGGTGAGAGATTTTAGAAACAAGCTGTGCTTCAATTCGGCAAGGCTCGGGAGGGCTCGGGCGCTCATGGACCCTCCCTGTGTTTTTGTCTCATAAAGAAATCATCTTAATAGGGAAAGATGTGCATATTTATAAGACGGGGAGTGAGTATTTCCTGCAGCACCCATGCAGCCCGGTCCTCACTGCTGACACGAGTCTTGACGCCCCACATTTCCTCTTCCCATCCGGAAGATGCTGAGCATTTTCATATAGAAGCTTAGGGCTGGGCAAGGTCTCAAGAATTATCCAGCAAAAGTGACTCCTGGAGCTGATGTTTTCCAATCTGGGTTCTAGTTGCTGGGGGGATCTTTGCTTCCCTAAAGCCCCCTCACTCTGCTTGACAAGAGGTAGCTTTGAGCTGTGGTTAGCACAGCCCAGTTTCCCATGGCCCAGTTTCCCGAGGATCAGAGGTGGTACCGACAGCAGCACATGTGCAGGTCTCTGGTTGGGGTGGGTGCATGTGCCACAGAGCCGGGCAATGCAGTGGCACCACTGCTCACGGGGGCAACGCTGTGACTGCGCGGCTGGCTCTCGGCTCACTGTCTGCTCCTAGACAGCTCCAGGTGGTGACAGGTTCCAGGCTCTGTGCTCTGTCTGGGGACAGCGGCCAGCACAGGACTTGTTTCTCTGCTGGGAGAGTCAGTTCGCAGCCCAATGCCCT
>PVKA01051891.1:0-11982 GCA_004027165.1 Ctenomys sociabilis | reverse complement strand
AGAAAGAAAGAAAGAAAGAAAGAAAGAAAGAAAGAAAGAAAGAAAGAAAGAAAGAAAGAAAGAAAAAAGAAAGAAAGAAAGAAAGGACAAGCACTGGGAATATTGTACATTGCTTCAAAGTCATGCGTATAACTTTGG
Organism: Ctenomys sociabilis; assembly: GCA_004027165.1. NCBI lineage: Eukaryota > Metazoa > Chordata > Mammalia > Rodentia > Ctenomyidae > Ctenomys > Ctenomys sociabilis. The sequence continues at coordinate 11,844 of PVKA01051891.1, read as the reverse complement.
GGAACTCAAAATTAGCTCTCATGAAAGAGACTGCCACAGACGACTTGCGTTGCTCAAGTCACACTTTGCAACAGGACTGAGTTTCATCTCCAACAGTGGGGATGACCCTAAGTTCTTATACTTCCAGCCCAGCCTGGATTTTCTAAGGAAAGCTTACTTAGTCTGGCCCCACCCTCCCAAAACATCAGAGTGACTCATGGGAGGACCGTGGAAAAGACTGGAAATCTAAGCAACACAGTTACTCAGAGCTAGACCTTTCCAGTAACTATTCCCACATACAAGACCAATCAAGTTCTGCCCACAGAGCAACCACTCCCAAAGCTGCCTATCCCCTCTGGGCATCAGTATCCAGTATCTTGCAGCAGTCCCATGAACTTACTTCTCTCTCTCAGGTTCATGGATGGCGTACTACCTCTAGAAGGCTGTTTAAAGTAGTACTTCACAGATTTTTTTTTTAACTGTTCAAAATGTCTTGGATTTGCTTTAGGAGAACAAACTGATATGCTTTTACAGAAAGTCATAATTTTAGCTGAACTCTCAAATACTGTGATAGTCCACATTCCAGGAGGGCGTAGCAAGTGTTTAAACTAAAAGGAAGCACATAACAGCTGCTAGAGTTATGAAGGAACTGTGAGGAGTCAGAGGGCTGGTTGTTCTAGCTGAAGCAGCAAATAAAGTATTCTTTGAGGTAACACTCTCTGAGGCTGGACCTTACAGACTGGATGGACTTTTTTTAGTAGACCTGTCTGGAAAGAAGGCAAAGAATACTCAGTCAGGGAAATGAATAAACAAAAATGTGTTGGAGTTATGAAACCAGGGGGAAAAAACCCATGAGTCTACAATGCTGTGATTGTAATCAATGGCAAGATGCAGTTCAATTTCAAGGATCCTTCAGATGTCTTCAGTTTTTATAATGTGTCTTAGAATTGTTTAAATAAGCCAGGGATGGTGGCAAAAGCCTGTAATCCCAGAACTCAGGTAGGATGGAGGATTACAAATTCAAGTCTAGTTTGAGTAATTTAGCAACTGAATGACACTATCTTAAAGAAAAAAAAAGGAGAGGAAGGGGCTTGGGGAGGGAGCTCAATGTCAAAGTGACCCTGGGTTCAGTACCTGCCCCTATACACACAATCATACTTAGTTGGGTCCATATTATAGAAAGTCTCAAAACCCAAGTAAGAAAGACAAATGTTAAGAAATTGGGGGGAGGGGGTTGAAAGCTTTTGATTAAGGGTGTTTTCCTCTGATAATCACTCTAGGTGCTATGGATAAGGCTGTTGTAGGATATACTGTATTAGAAATACTGCCTTAGTATAGGCCCAAGGGAGCTAGAAGGGTGTGAATGGTCAGACACAAGTGCCTTTTCCAAGGAAAAACAAAATGAGTCAACTTCCCAGACATGGACATGATGACTAAAGAAGAGTCAAAAATGAACTCCAGATGAATAATGAAGCAGAACCTTTGTAAGCTTGTCATAATTTATGTTTTCTTGTTGTGTCTCTTCCTTTTTCTTATTTTTGCTGGATTGCAGTTTTCAGTATTATTTTTTCCTTATCAAGAATCTTAAAAGTTTTAATTCCCAGAACCAAACAAGTTAATCAACAAACAAAAAACAAACATAGGGTAAAGGGCTGGGGACATAGCTTTGTTCGTACCCTTACATATTGAAGCCTGTGTTAATATAGTAATAACAAAAATTAATAGTTGTCCATTCAAATAGAATGGAAGATTTAGCTGCCTTTCCTTCTTTCATCCCTTCACTCCCAACCCCTTGCAGGCTTTGGTGGTACCACTTATGAAATTGTTTTTTTTTTTTTTTTTTTTTTTTTTTGTGGAACCGTGGATTGAACTCAGGCCCTTACACTTCCAAGGCAAGCACTTATTCTACTGAGCCATCTTCCTGGCCCCTCTTGAAATTTTATTTGGAAGCTAGATTCACACATTTTACATCTAATTATGGATGATGTTTGATTGTGCTGTTCAAAAATACTCTCATAAACAGAATCAACTTCAAACCAAAAAAAATATAGTAAAACTTACAGAAAACTTCTACCCCAAGGCTTGCTATGACTTTCATTTTATGATTGTGCTACTTCCTAATAATTCTTAATGACCTAAAATTGAAATTTTTTTCAATTGTCAGTGCTGTTTTAGTTTCTAAATTTTCTATTTTTATTATTGTTAAAATTCTTATGATTGAATTAGCATATTTTTCATTCCTCCCTTAGGACCTAAAATCCTAGAATATAGTCTGCAGTTTGTATTGCTTCATCTTAAGAAAATGACAAAAGATATTCAGAAGAAGCAGAGAGGTATTTGAAGAGAAGGAGTTACTGCTGAGTTAGTACCAACAAAAATGATTAGGGTTTTTGAGTTTGAGAAAGGAATGATGTAGAGGGCATATTATTAAAGTTGTTTAAAATCAAGAGGTACAGATGAAGTAAATCAATTGGTAGAAGTCTTATACCAACATCAGAGATGTTCTTGAGTCTTTTAAGAAAGAAATTAGACCAAATTTAAAGCCATAGTCTTACATTTAGTATTCTTATTAGATACCTTCTTTTTCACTCCAGATCAGCTTGCTAGCCTTCTCTATCCTGTTCTCACCCTACAAGGAGGCTGATCTATATAGACAGTATCAACAAGCCTATCCATGAAGTTTGGGTTTAGTGAATGTGGTGGGGGTGAGAGGTGCTGTAGCAGGAGATTGGAAGGTGGCAGAGAGGAGGCAAAGGTGTTTCTTCCCTGGAACTCTCCCTACCACAGCTTCCAGTGTTGGCCAAATCCATCTGCCAAAGGTCAGATAAGTCTTCACACTCTTTCTGAATTCAGGTTAAGACATCTTCCCCTTCCCACTTCAGATTTATGGACAAAACCAATTCCTCATCATTAATAAGTCCACATACTACATATCTCTTTGTAAGTTCTAGAAACCTTACCCATGGCTTGTATATAGAGTCTTTACTAATGTCTCTCAGTTACCTACATGGATCATGCCATCTCTTTCCTGATCCATGCTGAATATTGACAGGCACACCAATAGACCTAGAGATCCCTTAACTAAGAAATGATGACTAGAATATGCAAATATAAAAAGTGACTATGATAAAAGAAACTTCTCCAAACTTCTGGAAATCGGCCTACATGAGATCATTTTGAGGCCAAAGGGGACTTGTTGGGCTGAATGTTTGTGTATAAATAGGCCTTTCTTATTTTGGGGAATGGAAATTCCCTCTGCTAGTCCCCTAGGAATTATAAATCATATTTATTTCGAAAGAGGAGCTTTTGCCTTCTCTGGATGAGGAACCCATTTTGGTCTGGACTCTGTTGTATGGAGAGGTCTGAAACAGAGTCAGGCTGTTCCCAAAATAGCAGCAACACTAAGCTTTTGTTTTTTTCAGAAACAACAGGGACAACAACAGTTCAGACAAGGACATAAACAGCATATATTGGTAAAGAACTCTGGATAAGGAATCTGTAGGCCGAAGAGTATTGCATTTGTACTTTATTTTTTTTATCTTTTTTTTTTAATTTTATTGAGAAACAAACAGCAATGAGACAGTTTCAAAGCTGATTAATAGGACAGTTTCAATAATTAACACATCGTGCATTGTTATCTTCTTAGTGGTTATCCATACTACAAGAAGCAGACAGGATATCCTGTCCCAACACTATTAGAACAAATCTTTCTACTCATTGAATTAAGTGAAAGTAGCTGTCTTTCTACCCTGACTATTCTGTATATACAAATACAAAATGTTCCTTTGTATCCCCTTTTTTCTGCTTAGTCCTGTCAGAGATGGGTATTCAATTTTCATCTAAATACTATAGGTGTGTGAATTCAGCTAAACAATCCAACACAGTGCAGCAGTCCACAACAGTAGTGCATTATCTACAGAAGTTGTAGACTTGAGCCTTTCACAGCTCAGCATATTAATATGCTTTACTTCATATATCTCATTTTTATACTTTTCTGCTGGATAATTATGACCAAGATAAAGCGAGACCTATATAACAAGAAATGTAACTTTTGCATCAGTCAAGTCCCCTCAGGATTTATCCTGTAACCCTGTACCTCACTTTGTAGATCTTTCTCAGTGTCAGCCATGTGATGAGTCATGGCCATTGCTTGATCAATTTTCTTTCTGTGAAAGCCTGAGAGAATGCTTTTTCTCCATGTGACTTTCCTTAGGCACACCCTACATCATGATCACATTCCTCTGTGGCTCCATAATCTCCTTGATCAGAAAATTTGGGGCACAACTGATTTACATGATGGTACAGTATAGGTTCTCCTATGTTCTGAGTCTTATCCTTGAAATGATAAGGCCAAAATTTTGGCTGTCCTTGTAGCCCTTCCTTTTCTCTAATTTTTGGTCTGCAAACTTAGGTTGTTACCGCTCCAGAAGAGAAGCTTATTATTACCCTGCAGCATATGCAGTTCAGTTTACCCTATCTGTCTATGTATCAATCATCTTATGCATAACATTGAAGAGGTATTTTCCATCAAATATTGATATGTTAAACTTTAAGTCCCTACAGAATATGAAGAAAAAAGTAAATTAAAAAATAGGAATAAACACTGACATATTTTTACACAGAAGTTTAGAAATCTAACCATATACAGCATTGTAGCAGGACAGTCCTATGACATTTTTTTCTTGTGTCTTTTTCTTCATTTCTTAATTTAAAAAAGAAAACAAACTGTTTCTTGAGAGACAGTATGGTAGTAATTGGTAGGTCATGACAAGAAGTATGTATTTAGAAGACCAGAATGACAGGCATTTCAAGTGTGATCCTAGTATTACACATTGCTATCTTCAGTGCAGTTGCTTGGTTCACAGGCATCAGCATGTGTAGTTAGTCAGGGTGAGAATCCTACCAATTAACTGTTAGTTTCAAAAACTTGCTGATGTTTCTCAGGATCATTGCCTTACCCATCTTGTGTGCATAAATGTATGGCTTTGTCCCTGCCATGTTTCCCAGCTTTTCTCCTTGCCCTCTCCTCGCTGTCCAGTTCTCAAGTTCTCACTTTCCTTCTAATTGTGTTATAACTTTCTATTTGTATTTCTTACTTTGAGTTCTTATTCTAGAAAGACTATATGATATTTACACATGTGGGTCTGGTTTATTTCACTCATGAGTATATCTTCAAGTAGCATCTACTTAAATATGAAGGCTTTGAGTTTATCATTCTTTATAGCTGAGTAATATTCCATTGTATAAAGATACCACATCTTTTTCAACTGTTCCTCATGTGATGGGCATCTTGGTTGGTTCCAAGATTTGGCTATCACAAATTGTGCTGCTACCAACATAGGTACACATATATCACTGTGATATGATGTTTTCAGTTCCTCCATGAAAATTCCCAGTAGAGGGATAGCAGCCTTGAATGGGATTTCTAGTCCCAATTTTTTTTTAAGGAGTCTCCACACTAATTTCCATAATGGTTGCACCAGCCTGCATTTGTACTCTAGCTCCATCAAAAGTAAGGAAATTCTTCTAGTTCCAGGCACTTGACAGCTGTGGTTTGCAGTGCAGTTATGGCCAAGTTCAAGATCCACACCACACACAACCTGTCCTGAAAATGGCACAGAAATGCCATCAAGAAACCTCGGTCACAAAGATACGAATCTCTGAAGGGGTAGATCCCAAGTTCCTTAGGAATGTTTGTTTTGCCAAGAAGCACAACAAGAAGGACCTCAAGAAGATGCAGGCAAACAATGCCAAGGCCATGAGTTCACAGGAGGTCAAGCCCAAGATCATTAAAAAGGGAGTAAAACATAGGCTCACTTGACTTGCCTATATTGCCCACACTAAACTTCGGAAGCGTATCCATACCTGCACTGCCAAGGGTTTCAGGCCTTGCCAGCCAAAGTCCCAGGCACCAGCCAAGTCCCAGACTCTATCTTCTGCTCCAGCCAAGACCCAGGCTCTAGCTTCTGCTCCAGCCAAGACCCAGGCTCTAGCTTCTGCTCTAGTCCAAGCTTCCAAAGGTGCTCAGGGACCTATGAAGGCTCCATAGTAAAAGCCTCTTCCCGGAGCCACCAAAAAAATAAAAAAGCCTCTTTATCTGCCAATGTGAAAACAGAAGGACAGATATGACCCCTGGGGTGCTATCTATGGGAGGCTGGTGTCCTCCTGTGCTCTTTGCACAAATAAACCTGAGGCAAGATTAAAAAAAAAAAGCAGGAAGCATTGTCATGATGTTCTCTTTCAACCAAAGGGAAATATTCTATTCCTGGAAACTAGAGTGAGAGTTAAAATGGGCATCAGAGGCTGGGAAGATAGCTTGGAGGTCTAAGTGCCTGCCACAAGAACCTGGTTCTATCACCAGTACCACATGCCATACTGCCCCAGAAGCCTGGGTAAGCCATGATGGCCTGAAACCTGGCACGGTGGTGCACACCTGTAATCCTAACAATGAGGAGGATGAGCCTGGAGGATCACTATGAGTCTGTGCTGCATAGTGAGACCCTGTATCCAATCAATCAATAAATAAAGTTTTTTAAAAAGTGGGCGTCAGTTAGGAAGAACTGGGTCTATTGTAGTAGGATATTCTGGAAGGTCAAAGATTAAAAAAGCCAGTGGGACAGTGTGATGTTTTACAGAGCATATTAGGATAGTACCAGGAAAGTTTCAGATATAGTTGATGGTGCTTCATGAGAAGTAAATTTCCAGCAATAGGAAAGAATTCTGTGAGACTTTTGGTACAAATTGGAAGGATATTTTTCTTTGTCATAGACTGAGATATGGGCATACATGGATTAAAGATTCTAACAGTTTGGTTAAACTCTATGTCTGGTTGAATTAATAGGAATTTTACTGATGGAAGCTGAAGCACATTCCTGATTTTTTGAGATTGATAATAAAGGAACTAGGCTTCCTCTTCCCAAAACTCCCTAGATACTGTGTCCTGTAGGAATGGTGGCATTTAGGGAAGCTCATTTTCACTGAGGTTCTACAACTTGTTTTTCATACATCAGAGACAGAAATAATTATTGAAGCTTTCATAAAGCCTCTGTCATACTCAGTTCCTGTTTTAATTTAATGGGGCTTAGTCTCTTATAAGGGACCAAATCAATTCTCATTACTCGTGTGAGAGCCTTTTGTTTTTTTACCAAGAATTTGTCCTCTGCTCAGATGAGGGAAGGAAGGATTTTATGTGCAGGGAAATGACATTACCCAATAGTCTCTAGTGTAACAAGGGCCCTCGGCTCAGTTTCTATGAGCCAGTAAATCCAGGCATCTCAAAAATATTGCTGTGAGTTATTAACTTGGATCAGATACATTTCCCACGATTTTTTTAAATTATCAAAATAGCATAATATATTAAGTGTTTTGTAACAGCTCAGGAAGATAAATGACTGAGAAATATCCACTGTCATACAACAAATAATTTCTTTTGTCCCTAGAAAATGTTACTGAAACTTTAGGGTTCTGACTAGCCTAGTATTTTGAGGTGATACCTGAGTATGAAGAAATTAAGTCTTAAGGTTTTAATATAAATTCTTCTATGAATAAAATCTTCCTAAATATGTCTGAAGTGTCAGCTCTCTTTTCTCTGCTACAGCCAATTACGTATAAGTGTGTTCAAAAGTACCACTTCAGGGACATTTTATGTCCCTACTGGCATAATCATTATTCTCTTCTCAGGAATTTATGAGTCCTTCTCCAAGGTCAAATCTTTTCTTGTAGGTGTGATCCTCTGAGTCAGTCCCCTCTAATCTGCCTCTGCCATCTGCCTAGTCCCAAAGTTCTTTGCCTTCCTGTCCTCTTTTGACCTTTGCACTTAAAGTCATACTCTTCTAGAGCATGTGACTCAGGAGCATAATGTCAGGGATCAGGGCTTACTATTATAGATACAGTGGAGTAGCAGCCAAGAAGCAGTGCCTTGGAGTTGGCCTATCTCAGGTTCTCTGGGCATGCGTTGTCTGGCAACCATGTCACTTGGACCACGTTAGCTTTATAGTTAAGAGGAGTAATTCTGAGTTACACTGTGGCAAGATTCATGATGGATGAGCTCATGTTCTGCGTGCAGTATTTGGGCACATTATCTCCATTATACTGACTTGAACAAGTCTGCCAAGAGGAAAGGGCTTTAGTTTTAATTCTGTTATTGTTATAATTCTATGGCATATAATAAAGCAGAATTTGGTCAAGAATAGAATTATAGCAATGGTGAAGGGTATGGGCTGTGTGTTGTTCAGGAGCCCTCTATATCTTCAACAATAATTTTCTAAGCAACATCTATTGGGATACAGAAAGCTGAACAAAGGCACAAAAAATTTAAAGTCTAGTATTTCTGTAACACAAAAATTAGATCCATTTTATACCAATTTATTCATGATAGTATTTTCTAGGAAAATAGGCAGAGATCTTTTTATCTGATAATTAATTCTCTAAAATTCATCAAATGTTCAAAACAATTAATTTATGTGGACAACAAAAAAGGAGCATGAATCTGATTTGTAAAACTTTAGACTGCTTTTCAGGATTTCTTCAAAATAAATATCATTAAGATTGGTTTCCTCATGTAAAGCAATTTACTTAATTGGGCTTGTGCATAATTATAGGATCAATGTACCCAAAAGGCACTATATGCTGACTGAAGCATCTTAAAGAAACAATGTGGCAAAAATCATTATAGGGATTTGGGGCTGATTTGAAATTTCCTCTTATGATATATTATGGAAATAAGGTTATTGTTGCTATTCTTCAGGATGTATTTTTGGATCTGTCTGCCTGGGAGCATGAGTTAGTCTGCTAAAACATTTTTGTTGCCAAAACTGTGTCGGTTTCCATTTTGGAGAGAAGTTTCATCAGGTCCAGAGAGCTGCACTTCACTTACTAAGACAAATTCTTTTCATTAACACTGTAGTTTTCTCTTTCAAAAATAAACATAGAGAAATAATTTGATAGTCTCTTAAAACATAGAATTCCCATATAACCCAGAAATTCTACTCAAAATAAAATAAAATAAAATAAAAAAAGGTTAAGGAAAAAAAATGTTGAGAAGAAAAGAGGTACTTAAGTACTACTATACAATTTTTCATAGCAGTTCTATTCACAGTGGTCAAAAGATAGAAACAACCCAGATGTCTACTAACAGATAAACCAATTTTGGTTTATTGGCAGAATAAAATATTATTCCACCATTAAGCAGGAGTAAAGTACTAATGTATTCTACAATGCGAATAAACCTTGAAAATGCTATGCTAAGTGAAAGCCAGACACAAAGCCACATATTTTATGATTCCAGGTATATACATAATAAGTAAATATACAATGATAGAAAGTAGTTCAGTTACTGACAAGATCTTTATGGTTACTATGGAGCTTCTTGACAGAGTGATAAATATTTTGGAATTTGATTTAGATGATAGTTGTACAACATGGTGAACGTACTAAATTCCACTGATTATTCACTGCAATAGTTACTTTTACGTTAGATGGATCTCACCTCAATAAAAATAGCTTGAAAATAAACGTGAAGTAGCACTTGTTCAATTCCCTCATTAAGCATTATACAACAGTTTGGAAGTGGTCTCGCCTCCAAAATCTCGTGTGTTGAAAGCTTGGTCTCCAGCTGGTGGCACTACTGGCAGGTGATGGGAGCAAGAGGTGGGACCTCCTTGGAGGAAGTTGATTACTGGTCCTATATCTTTGACGAGCGTATTTTTCCCCATCCCTGTCTCCTAACCCTGTTCCTCCCACCTTGAGCAGCCTTGGTCTCCCACACCACTTCCCCATGATGCTTTTCCTCATCACAGGCCCAGAAACACTTCAGCCAGCTGACTGCAGACCGAACACGTGACACCATGTGCCAAAGTCAAACTACTCTCTTTTAAATTGTTTTCTGAAGTATTTTGTTAGCGCAGTGAAAAGCTAACTAACAAAAAAACTGGTATAGAAAAGTGAAACCATTACCACGACTGTACCTGACAATGTAGTTCGCAAGCCTTTGGAATGGTTTCATGGGAAGAATTTGGAAAACTTTACAGAAACAAACTAAAGAAAGCTTAAATTGGTGTAATAGGAACTTAATGGGCAATTCTGGTATGAGTTCAGAAGACCAGAATGCTAAGAGTAGTGGCCAGGTTCCTTAGGTTTGAAGTGAAAAAGAAGACTATTGAGAACTAGGCTACGTGCTATTTATGTTACATTCTGGTAAAGAATATGCTCACATGTGTGAGCTGAATTTAAGAATTATGGGCTAATTTGTCTTGTGGAAGAAATTTCAAGGCATCACAACATTTAGGCTGTCACATGGGAGTTGCTGAGCACATTTAACCCACTTTACAGTAAGAACTGTGAACAAAAAGCAGAACAGAAAGATGTGAAGAACTTGCAGTTCGATTAAAAAAAAAGAAGAAGCACAGTAAAGCTGCAGCCAAGAAAGGTGTGGGTGCTGAAGAGTCTATAACTATTAAAACAAAGCCAAGTACTTTGCACTGGGATAATAGGAAGGAAGCAGTGAGGACACTTCCGGAGCTGCTTGACTGCACTCCTCACAGATTCAAGGATGTAAAAGCATAAACCACTTTGAAAGATTTTGATTTGATAAATGAGTATCTGGGCATGCTCCTCCCACAGGGTTGCCTTCTAAGTTGTTTCTCCCACAAGTCATTTCACTGAGGTCAGTAGTCCGGGTGTACAGAAGTTGCTACAGCTGTGATCCAAGTGGGCCTGGCTAAGGCTCAAGCTGACGGTAGACTTTTGCATGTCCACATGATGCTAATTCTGAAAACATGCCAGATATAAAAGGTGGGGGGTTATGGAAACTTTCACTAGGACTTTGGTGGAAGGTGTGGGAGGGTAGGCATTACATGGCAGGTCAGAATCCCTTTGTGCAGTTCATGAGAAACTAATATATAAAGCTATGAGAGTAAAGCTGAAGCTGGAATGGAAATCCCAGGAGGTTAGAGATACCAGGAATGTTGTGCATCTGCTGAGGGAAGCCATAGGCAATGAGAAAAACCAGTCTAGTAGTCCACGAGGGTTGCAAAACCCAGGCCATAGGAAAGAGACTGCCTAAACCGTTCTTGGCTCACATCTTTCCACCACATATGCTAGACACGTAGACATGGATTTCATGTTTTCCCTGCTGGCTTTCAGTTTTGCTTCAGTCCCATCCCTCCTTCTGATGCTCTCATTCCTATCTTTTGAAATGGAGAATTTTACCTTATCCTTCTATCACCATTGTATGTTGAAGTAGGTAGCTTATCTTTTGATTTGGTAAGGGCACACAGCTAAAAGTCCCATGAGTCTTAGAGACTTTACACTTAGACCTTTGAGCGATGCTGGAGCTATTAAGACTAGAGAACCACTGGAAACCGACTAATGCATGTTGGATTGCGAGGCAGGCATGAAACTCTGGGAGTCAGGGGCAAAATTTTATAGTTTGAATCTATAGAGTCCTCCAGGTCTCTTGACTTTAACGCCAAATCTTCTTAGAAACCTCTACATCATGAGAGCCAAGAAACAAATGAGCAGACTGAAGTGTAAAAGAACAAAGACGAGACAGAAGTCCAAGTAAAATAACTCATACACCCATGGAGCCCAAAAGAACAGAAATAAAGAATGCTGGAGGCTGACAACTCTGATGCGAGTTCTGGACTGCCTGCTGTAAGTGGATTAGAACTTCACTGCCATCTGATTGCCAAGGCCACCTTGAAGAGATCCACCTGGTTCAAACTAAACAGTTCTCTGGTTTTTTGCCCCAGACCTGTGGCATTTTGGACTACTTCTGTTCTCATTTTTGGCTGAGTGTAAAGCATGTACCATAAATCATCTCTTCTGTGTTAGCTAAAGAATAAAAAAAAAAAAAAGAATAGTCCT
>PVKA01051890.1:0-11989 GCA_004027165.1 Ctenomys sociabilis | reverse complement strand
GAGGGAAGTCAACGTCATCAATGAGGTAGATACATTAGGGTAATATTATAGGCTAATAACATTCATGTGATCAACCAAAGGAGCTTGTCACAGGAAGTCTAATTAAAAGAACAAAGGCAGGAAGCCATAATGCAGCAATTAACAGGAAGTGTCCATAAAAGGAATGTAAAGGAAGGCTTCCGGATTATTGTCTCCCACAAGTTTTCCGATAAAAACTTGGACAAATGGAAGGGCTTCAAGGTCAGCCAACATTTTGGCCCTAGCCTTTCAAGGTCAGTGAATACTGAGGACATAGGAGAACCTGTACTGTCATATCATGGAACTCAGTTGAGCCCAAATTTTCTGATCAAGAAGACTATGGAGCCAAAGAGAAATCGGATTGATGATGCATAGTGTGCCTATGCAGAGTCACATGGAAAGCAAACTTTCACTCAGGCTTTCACAGGGAGTGAACTGGTCAGACAATGGCTGTGACTCATCCACATGGCTGACACAGACAAAAGATCCACAGAGTGAGGTACAGAATTACAAGATAAGCACTGAGGGGACTTGACTGACCTCATGACATGCAAAATCTGCATTTTTTTGTGATATAGGTCTTTCCTTATCTCGGTGTTAACCATCCAGCAGAAAAGTATAAAAACAAGGTATGTAGGAATAAGGCTATAGTAATAAGCTGAGCTTTAAATGGCTCTAGTCAACAACTTCCTCGGATATTCCACTATTATTGTGGACTGCTGCACTATGTTGGATTGTTTTGCTGAATTCAAGCATGTATGATAATTGAATGACAATAGAATAATCATCTTTGACAGGGCCAAACAAAAAAAGGGGGATACAAAGGAAGGACCATTCTGTTTGTATAAACAGTACAGTTAGGATAAATATGCAGTACTTTTGCGTAATTCTATGAGAAGGAAGATTTGCACTAATATTGTTTGGACAGGATATTCTGTCTGTCTCCTGTATTATGGATAATCACTAGGAAGATGACAATGTAAAAAGTATTAATTATTGAGACTGTAGTATAATTCAGCTTTAAAAAAAAGATAGGTATACAGCTACATTCTCTTAATTCATTGAATATATGCTCTAATAGTAAATAGAATATCATGTATGTACCTTGTACAACAAAAAACACTACAAAAACCATGTGCAATGTATTGGTTATTGAATCTATCCTACTAATTTGATTTGCAACTGTTTCTTTGCTATTTGTTCTTCAATAAAATAAAATAAAACAACACTGAGATATCACCTTATACCAGAAAGAATGGTTTTCATAAAGAAATCAACAAACAAAAAGTGTTGCAGAGGATGTGGGGAATAGGGAACCCTTCTCCACTGCTGGTGAGAATGTAGACTGCTGCAACCATTATGGAAATCATTGTGAAGAATCCTTAAAGATCTTGAAGTCTCGGTCAAGCCAGCTATCTCCCTGCTGGGAATTTTCCCAGAGGAACTGAAAATGTCCTATCATAGTGATGTATGTGTACTTATGCAGCACAATTTGTGATAGCCCAATCTTGGAAGCAACCAAGATGTCCCTCACATGAGAAATGATCAAAAAGATGTTGTGTCTTTATACAATGGAGTATTACTCAGCTATAAAGAATGACAAACTCGAGCCTTCATATTTAAGTGGAAGCTACTTGAAGATATATTCATAAACCAAATAAACCAGGCCCACATGTGTAAATGTTGTATAGTTTTCCTACTATAAGAACTCAAAAAAAGAAATAGAAATATAAAGGTATAACACAATTAAAAGGAAAGAGAGTATTTGAGGATTGGACAACAAGAAGAGGGCAAGGAGAAAAGCTGAGAAACATGACAGGGGCAAAGCCATACATTTATATGAACAAAATGGGTAAAGCAATGATCCTGAGAATCACCAGCAGATTTTTGAAACTACAAGTTAAGTGGTAGGATTCTCACCATAACTAGCTATACGTGACGATATCTGTGAACCAAGCAACTGCACTGAAGGTAGCAATGTGTAATAGAAGGGTCATGCTTGGAATGCCTGTCATTCTGGTCTTCTAAATACGTACTTCTTGTCATGACACACCATTTATTACCATGCTGTCTCTCAAGTAAAAGTTTTTTTTGAAGGGTAATAAATAAAATGTGCACAAGAAAAAATATCGCAGGACTGTTCTGCTACAATGCTGGGTATGGTTAGATTTCTGAATTTCTGTGCAAAAATATATGTGTTTATTCCTATTTTTTTAATTATTTTTTTCTTCATATTCTTTAGGGACTTAAAGTTTAAAATATCAATACTTGATGAAAAATACCTGTTCCATGTTATGCCTCAGATGTTTCATACTTACAGAGATAGTTAGTGTAAACTGAACTGCATATTTTGCAGGGTAATAATAAGCTTCTCTTCTGGAGGGTTAACAACCTAAGTTTGCATATGAAAAATTAGAGAAAAGGAAGGGCTGCAACTTTTTGGCCCTAGCATTTCAAGTTCAGTGAAAACTCAGGACACAGGAGAACCTGTACTGTGACATCATATAACTCAGCTGTGTCCCAAATTTTCTGATCAAGGATTTATGGGGCCACAGAGGAAAGTGCTCAGTGATGTAATGTGTGCCTAAGGAGAGTCACATAACAAGAAAGCATTCTCTCAGGCTTTCACAGAGAGAAAATGGGTCAATGGCTGTGACTCATCCACAGGGTTGACACTGGAAAAGGATCTACAAAGTGCGGTACAGGAATACAGGATAAATCCTGAGGGTATGTGACTGACCTCATGAGATACAGAAGTTACATTTCTTCTTATATAGATCTTTTTTTTTTTTTTTTTTGTCTTTTTGAGACAGGGTCTCACTATGCAGTTCAGGCTGGCCTTAAGCTCACTTTGTAGCTCAGGCTGGTCTCGAACTCACAGCAAACCTCCTGCCTCAGCCTCCCGAGTGCTGGGATTACAAGCATGCGCCACCACGCCCGGCTTCTTATATAGATCTTGATTTATCCATCCTGCATAAAAGTATAAAAACGAGGTTTACAAAGTAAAGCCATATTAATATTCTGAGCTGTGATAGGCTCAAGCCAACAATTTCTGTGGATAACCCACTACTTTTGTGGACTGCTGAACTTTGCTGAATTTATGCATATATATTATTTAGATGCCAATGGAATACCTATCTCTGACAGGACTAAGGAAAAAATGGGAGACATTGAAGGACTAGTTTGTCCTTGTATATACAGAGTAGTTAGGATAGATATATAGCTACTTTCGCTTAATTCAATGAGAAGAAAGATTTGTACTAATAGTGTTTGGACAGGATAGTCTGTGTGCATCTTGTACTATGATTAACCACTAAGAAGATAATAATGTACAATGTATTAATTATTGAAATTGTCCTATTAATCAGTTTTGATACTGTTTCTCAATAAAAAAAAATTGGTCTAGCCTGAGAGACATGGGGAGGGACATGTGAATTGTTTATACAGTTCGATGGTGACAGACAGTGAGCCAGGGAGGACGTTCTCTAGAGGAATGCGACTGAGACTGGCTTAGGCAGTACTTATAAGTTACACTTCATGGGACTTGCAGAAGGAAAAGCTAGCTTTAGTCTAGGTGACCTCGAAGCTGCCAATGATCCTTTCCCAAAGTCAGTAGGGTTAGGTCTGCCTCTAGGCTCAGGGGCATCCGTCTGCAGGAGGAGAATCCTTAGAGTATGGATGCAGTCACACACTTACCGAGCTTCAGAGGTAGCTTCTGTACTCTATAGTGCTGTGTGAATATTAGACATGATGGAGTTTCTTTCTTTTTCTTCTTCCTCTTTTTTGCATTTCCTAGCCTTTCTTGATTCTGAATCAACTAGGTACACTAGATCAAGGTGCTCCCCTAGCACCTCCCACCATGGATAGTTCAGTTCAGAGCACAGGGTGAAGGGTACATCTGTACAGAGACCTAGCCCGAGGTTACCGGGGCTGAGACCGAGGACAGTGTTTTAGAGATGGAAAGATCAAATTTTGTTTTTCTGTGGCCTTTTTAATAAGTGAATACAAACTTAGTTGCTTAAAAAAACACACAATTGCTACTTTGGAGGTCAGAATACAAACTTAGGCTTCAGTGGGTTAGAAGTAAGGTATCAGCATGGCTCTAGGGAGGATTTGTTTTCTTGTCTTTTTCAGTGTGTGTAATTAGCTGAACTAGTGATCTCCTGTTCCTTTAAAGCCAGTGATATAACATTTCTCTCTCTCTCTCTCTCTCTCTCTCTCTCTCTCTCTCTCTCTCTGTTTCTGTTTCTCTCCCTCTCTGCTGTATCTGTCTCTGTGTTTCTGTCTCTCTGTTTCCACTCTCTGTTTCTCTGTCTCTCTCCCTCTTTCCTTTCTGTCTGTTTCTGCCTCTCTCTTTCTCTCTTTGTCCCTGTCTCTCTCTGCTATTTCTTTCTCTCTGTCTCTGTCTCTCTCTGTCTCTCTTTATCTCTGTCTCTTTTTGTCTCTGTCTCTGTCGCTCTGTTTCTCTATGTCTGTCTGTTTGTCTGTCAGTCCATCTCTCTCTCTCTCTCTCTTTTATAAGGACCCTTCCAATTATATTCAGACCACTTGAATAATTCAGGGCAATGACTCCATCTCAAGATTTTTAAACTTAGCCACATTGGAAAAGTTGTTTTTTATATCAGGTAATATTCACAAATTCTGAGAATCAGGAATTTAGAATATTCTTGTCTTTGGAGAGACTTTATGCAGCAGTTTGTCATAAAGTCTTCTCTTTCCCATGCCAAAGTCACAAGGGATTCTCTATCAGATCTTCCCAATTAAGATCTGTTGGGATTCCTGAAGGTAACGGCCACAGTAGGATGGGGGACTCACAGAATGTGAGCCTGCAGGAGTGTCTTGCTCCCATACTAGAGATGGGGAGGACGAAAGGAGAAAAAAGAGAAAGTCAGGTGGACATCGCCATTTTGACTTGGAAGTCATGTAGCTATGCCGCCAACATATCCCCAGTAGAGGAAGCTCCAATTTCCTACTGAGAGTTAAGGAGAGGGACGGTGAGGGGAATGTCAGTCACACTGTACGAGGAGCACGGGATAGCTTGTGTCTAAGTGTGTTCATCTTTGGAGAATTCAACCCATCACAGGCTGAATATGGGCAATTCTAAGTTATCTGGTGTGAGTAAGATAAAATACCTCAGGGATTTTAGATCTTAGTTTCCTAAGAATCTGAAGTGATCTCTCAGTAGTATTTTATGTTTTTATTTTGAAAAAAAATCGGAGAATCATAGAAGCATTGGAAAAACTACTTTTCCTGAATCAGCTCAGAATGAGCCGATCTCATACTGTCTATTCTGTGGATACTTTTGTGTATATTTCTGACCCAGAACGATACCACCCACATAATCATGATGTAACTAGCCAAGTCCAGTTCATGTTGATGTAGAGGTAAGGGATGTGTACGTTATTCAGGTTCCACCTTCTAAAAAGGCTTCCTCTTGAAAAAGAATCTTGCCTATAAATTTATTTTATGCTGTCTTCCATGTGTCTTTTCTCCATCTCAGAGTGGAATCGCTCCCCACTCCTAACTTTCCTTTAAGACTTTGGCCCTTTGAAGACTGCAGACCAGATATTTTATTGAAGTTTCTTCAACTTCCTCTCTTGTGTGATTTTGATGATAAAAATGATTTATATATCTTTCATAGAGGTACCACGAAATGGCATAGCATATTTATTTTGTTACGCCCTATCAGGTAACATGCCAATTTCAAATATCCTGTTACGAATGATACTCACTTTTAATTCCTTGAGTAAGATGGTATCTCCTGGGATTCTCCATCAGAAAGGGATTGTATTCCAGTTTGGAGTTAAGAAGTATCCTGCAGTAAAGTAACCAGCAATGATATAAATATGCTATTCCTTACCAACCTTTCACTTTGTTCATTTACATCTGAATATGCACATAAGCTATTATAGTATCCTAAGGGGCCATTGCCCTGCCTCACCCTCCATCACACCATGTAACATAAGTCCATATTATCTCTCTCCATGTCCCAGAGTCTGGGCCATATTGGCAACAGTCTCTGGGTTGGTGCAGGAGGGATTAAGAAATCTATTTAGTTGTAGAGTTGAGGCTAGGGAACACATTGCCCTCACTATCTATTTTGATGTTAAAATTCTTCCCTATTTAGCCATTAGGTTTCTTCCCCAAATGTTTTCTAGGCATTTAAACATGGTTTTAGCATACTTCTTATTTGTAGCCCAGTAAGACAGTCCTGGTACATTTCAACCTCACCCGTGAAAGTAGCTAATTCTCCTTAAAGCCCTGATTCTGTTTAATCGAAAAAAAAAAGTTAGAAATCAAGGCGTGGCTACTGGGCATTCTCTTTGATACTGAGATATTTCCACCCAGGTTCCTCTGGGAACAAAGTTAAGGAATATACTGACAATACAAAATTAGGTCCAGTGGGTTAAAATTAAGGCATTAGAATTACTCTACAGAGAACTTGCTTCCTTGCCTTTTTCTATATGTGGAATTAGCTGAATTAGTGACCTTCTCTTCCTTTAAAGCCAGTGATATAGAATTTGCCTATATTTCTCTCTCTCATATCTCTGTCTGTCTGCTCTCTCTTTTTCCTGTCTCTCTTCTGTCTCCCTCTGTCTCTCAGCTCTGTGTCTGTCTCCTTCTGTTTCTCAGCTCTGTCTCTGTCTCCCTCTGTCTCTGTCTCTCTGTCTCTTTCTCTCTCTTATAAGGACCCTTCTGATTGTACTAGGACCACTTGAACAATTCAGGATAGTGAGTGCATCTCAAGATTTTAAACTTAGTAATATTGGAAAAATTCTTTTTGTTATATAAAGTAGCACCCACATCCAATTGAGTATCATATGACTTCTTATAATTTTCTCCCTTTCTGAACTGTAATTCTTTTCTCCAGCAGTGAGCAACATGGATCCTGTTGTCCTTCCTATGCTTGCTTAGTCCACTGTGAGTAACAGCAGCCCATCTGTACCAACATGCCTTCTCCTGCATCAGTGCATTCTCGCTGCACTCTTCCTCCTAGTACAGGGCCATCCTAACACATCGGCACTGTGACCTGCGCCAGTCTGCACTCCAGGAGTTTTGCTGGTATTCTGATTGCCCTGTGTAGATAGCCCTGCTGAGGCATCTGTCACATTTGACTCTAAAAAAAGATCTACCATTTAGAAGAAAAGTCTTTATCAATCTTGTAATAGCGCTATGAGGGAAGGATATTCTTCAAGCTTCCAGCCTTCTGGGCCTTGTGCCTTACATAAAGCTGTGTAGAAAGAAACAGTTTTTCTGAGTGCCGTCCACTTAAATATTAAGGCTAGACCCACATATGCAAATGTTGTATAGTCTCTATAGTATAAGAGCTCAAAAGAAGAAACAAAAATAGAAATGTATAACAAAATTAATAGGAAAACGAGAACTTGAGGATTAGACAACGAATAGAGGGCAAGGAGAAAAGCTAGGAAACATGACAGGGGCAAAGCCATATGATTATATGAACAAAAGGCATTTTGCAAGGATGCTGAGAAGCCTCAGCAGGTTTTTGACACTAGCAGTTAATTGGTAGAATTCTCCCCCTGACTCATGCTGATCCATGTGAACCAAGCAACTCACTGAACATAGCAGTGTGTAATAGTAGGGTGATGCTACAAGTGCTGTCATTCTGGTCTTCTAAATACCAACTGCTTGTCATGACAAACCAGTTACTGCCCTCCTGTCTCTCAAGTAAATGTTCGCTTAAGAGAAAGGATATTTGTTTCTCAATAAAAAGAAAACAAAAAACATCTATACTTGATGGAAAATACCTGTTCTATGTGATGTCTTAGGTGTTGGATATTCAGACAGATAGTGAGGTTAAGCTCAACTGCCTATGTTTAGGGTAATAATAATAAGCTTCTTTACAGAGGGTTCACAACATAAATTTGTGGACCAAAAATGAGACAAAAAGAAGGGCTGAAAGGACAGCCAACATTTTGGTCCTAGCCTTTTAAGGTCAGTGAAAACTCAGGATACAAAAGAACCTATACTGTAACATGATGTATCTCAGTTGTGTCCAAAATTTTCTAATCAAGGAGATTATGGAGCCACAGAGGAATGTGATCAATGATCCACAGTGGGCCTAAGGAGAGTCACATGGAGAGAAATCACTGTCTCAGGCTTTCACAGAGAGCAAATTGGTCAAGCTATGGCCGTGACTCATCCACATGGCTGACAATGACCAAAGATCTACAAACTGTGGTACAGGGTTTCAGGATAAATCCTGAGAGGATTTTACTGAACTTATCACATACAAAAGTTACGTTTGTTATTATATAAGTCTTGCTTTATCTTAATCTTAACCATCCAGCAGAAAAGTATGAAAAATGAAATATAAGAAGTAAAGCCATATTAATATGGTGAGCTCAGGTCAACAACTTCTGACTTTGACAGTCTTATGGAAAACCTAGAACTACTATGGACTACTGGACTATATTGGAATACTTTGCTGATTTCATGCACCTACAATATTTAAATGACAATTGAATAGCTTTCTCTGACAAAACTAACCAAAAAAGGCAGATGCAAATGAACGACCATTTTGTGTCTGTATATTCAAAATAGTAAGGATACACATTCAGCGATGTTCTCTTAATTTAATGGAGAGAAATATTTGTTCTAATTGTTGTGGACAGAATATCATGTCTGCATCTTGTACAGTGAATAATCACTGTCATCAACATGAAATGTATTAATTATTGAAACTGTCTAACTAATTGGTTTTGAAACTATCTTGTTGCAGTTTGTTTCTCAATAAAATTATTTTTTAAAAAGGCACAGTGTTCAAGATAATATTCCTAAGACTATATGCCTAAGCCAAATAAAATACTGAGATTTAAGCACATGTTTTTCTTAATATAGGGCCTCATTACAGAGTATGGGCCCGTAGTGATCCTCTTGTCTCAGCGTCCCTAGCACTGAGATTACAGTTGTGTAGCACCACGTCAGGTTTTAATGGGCAGCACAGCATACTAGGAATTCCAGAGCCCACACGACATGTGGTATCAGGGATTAAATTTGGGACCTTGCGCTTGCCAGGCAGGCTCTTGTGCTGCCGAGCTACCTCCCAGCCCAGAACACTGAGATTTAATAGAAACGTGATATGACATCATCTTTTCACTCTTCTCACTACACTCCTTTAGGGATTCGGTAATAATGGTGAGTCACAGGTTTAGGAGGAGCAGGATAGATCTGAGAAGGAGAACTGAGAAAAATCTCAAGTTACAGAAGGGATGCAGAAACAAGGGCACTACAGAATGGGAAGAAAAAACACAGCCTGGAGAGACATGGCAGGCATCAGAACCAGACTTAGGACACAGACATTGCAATTATCAGGCACGAAAATTAAAGCAATGACAACTATTACGTTAAGTGCTACACTGGAAAAACTAGATGATATAGAAAAGAGTTGGGTAACATGAGCCAAGTGATGGAAATTCTGAGAAGGAATTGGAATTAAATTAATCGCATTTATTGAACATAAAAAAATACTGTGACAGAAGTGAAAACTGCCAGCCTGAGCACATCAGTAGATACAGCAGAGCCAAGAAGAGAATTAGTGAGCTTGGAAGCAGGTTAAAAGTAATTTCCAAAACTAAAATGCTGAGAGATAAAAGAAAAAACAAAGCTGCGCAGAACAGCCTCAAGCTGGGAGACAGTTTAAACAGTGGAGATAAACTATGGATTCCCAACAACAACAACAAAAAGCATTTAACAAAACAAATTCCTATAACACTTCCTCAAGGACTGTCATATTCAAACTACAGAAAAACAAAGTCACAGGAAGAGAATATTGAAAGAATGAAGATACCACTTTACTAGGGAAGAATGCAGAATTAATTATAACAGAATTCTTGTCATATGCAATACTAGTGTGTTTTCTATTGTGATTATAATGAATTACTACAAACACAGGGCCTTAAAACAGTATGAACTTATTGATTCACAGATTCAGAAGTGAAACTTAGCCTGAGTGGGCTACAATCAGTATGCTGGCTAGCTCTGTGTTACCTCTGGAGGCACTAGGAAGGAACTGTTTCATGCCCCTTTCAGTTTATTTATTTATTTATTTTTATTATGTATTTGGTGCAGGGTCTGTAGGGTCTCACTATATAGATAGGACTCATAGTGATCCCCATTTTCAGCTGCCCAAGTGCTGGGATTATAGGTGCGTGCCACCCCACTGAGTTTCAATCGAAGTCTCTTTGTGCCCCAGAGGTGGGTACAAATCAAACCCAATCCCTGCACTCTACATAAGCAGGTGCTTTAATCCACTGAGCTATGTGGTCTGCCCTCCTTTCAGTTTTGAAAGCAGCCTTCATTCCTTGGCTTGTAGCCTCCTGTCACATTTTCACAGCTGGAATGCTTCGCTGCAGTCCTCTTGCTTTCAAATGGATGCTCAGGTACACTCTCTTTCACCTACCTTTTCCACTGTAAGAGGCCTTGGGTTTATATTGGGTCACAGGTGAGAAAATTATACTGGATTATCTGTGTAGTAATCACTGTCTGTCTTGTAACAGCTTTGAAAATAAACTTGATGTTGTCTCACTTATTGAGTATTTGATGTCAGGTTTCGCACTGAGTTTTCTAACAAAAAATGACTCATGACTTTTCTAACAAAAAATCTGCTGATTAACTACAGGTAAATGTATTATACCCACTACAGTAAGGGGGAAAATTATGATGCAAGTCTTAGCAGGATCTTAGAGGAGCTCCGAAATGGGTTTACGGAGCTTGGAGATGTGTGCTCAGCTGGACTCTTTTAAAGAAGGGAGATTGAGATGGGAATTTTACAGTATAATAGTTCAGGCCCAATAGAAATAACAGAGCAAGGTTCTCAATTTTTTTTGATATATGAACAGTTGTTAATAATCAGTTTATTCAGGTGAGAAATTTAATGTCTTCATAATTTTGCTTGTTCAGTTAAGCAAAGTATTTGTTCAGAAATGTTGATTATTAGTAATTTACTGAAGCAAACAGTGTTGCTGTCTGGAGACTTATTTTCCTGGGAAATAATTTTCTGGAACAGGTATTTAAGTCTCCTTAATTCATGTGGCCTAAGCTATCAGTTGAGCTAGCTATGCTTTGAATGCAGACTGGCTACTGAGAAAGACATATTTCACTTTTAGTTTTATTACTTTAAATTTGTTTTCACAGTAATTTTGCACATTACACATCATCAGAGAGTCAACACTGAATGCCCAGTTGACAGAAAGCATTAGTGAAAATCGAGAAATTTTGTCTTATCTGTAATGTGTTCAGCATCTAAAGGCTACTGGCGAAAACACAAGGCCAAGAGTGTCAGATGCTCTTTGCTCCATGACACAGGCATCCTTGGTGTGATGCTTAGGAAGGATCAAAGGTGGAAGTGCCAGCTCCTACCTAACTGCAGCTGTAAAGCCACATCAGAGGGCCACTGACATCTTCGTACAATCCCCCCGAGGGGTGTGCAAGAAGCAGTCACATGACATAGATAGAAGCTCTTTCTCAAAGTTCTGAGAAATCTTGATTTTTCTAGAGAAAAAACTTTAAGTCTTCCTCCTCTCATCTATGAGATGGAACATCAGGAGGCAATTGTGAGGATTAAGCAAGAAAATAGCAGTAAATACTTAGAAAAAAAAACCAGTGCTCTCTACAGTGCTGTGTAACTCCAATTATTGTTGGTATTTGTACTGAATAAATCAGAAAATCATGGTCATTATTGTCCCACAATAACAAGTTCTCTTTGGTTTTCATAAATTTTAAATTTCACGTGATCCTGGGGCACAATTTGGGTAAGTTGCACATATATATGGGATACATTTTGGGAGATACATAATGCATATATTTTTTATTGTGTGGTAATTGTACACATTTATGGGATTAAGTATGATATACTGATAAATGTATCATATATGTGTTTTGATAATTGTGTTCAATTCAGAATTCTGGCATATCCATTTCTTTGTGTTGGGAACATTCAAAGTACTCT
>PVKA01051889.1:0-11983 GCA_004027165.1 Ctenomys sociabilis | reverse complement strand
TTTTTTTTTTTTTTGATGGAACCAGGGATTGAACTCAGGCTCTTGCACTTGCCAGGGAGCACTTATTCCAAAGCTATCTCCTCAGCCCATGCCCCTGCCTTCAGTATCTGCCCCTAGGGGAAGGTCATCTTCACAGGGCAAGGGCTTCCTGCTGCTGGCTTCACTGCTTTGCCCCTGTACTCAGCACAGGCCCAGAAGCCTACTTGGTGCCTGGGCAGTGAGTGTCTACAAAGGCTGAAGAGCCCACGCCCCCACCCTCTCTCCTTTCCCCATAGGTCTCCCATGTATTCACCAACTTTGGCAAGGGCATCCGCTATGTGTCTTTCGAGCAGTACGGAAGAGACACACGTTCCTGGGTGGGGCACTATGGTGCCCTTGTGACCCATTCCAGCGTGAGGGTCAGGATCCGGCTTTCTTAGCCGGCCCGGATGATCCATCCCTCCAGGACATACTGCCATCTGCTGGATGTCAAAATCAAAATGGCTTTGCAGACCTGAGCCTGAGGATGCGGTGAAAATCCTGTGGCATCATGGTGACTCTCCTGCTGTGGACAAACCAGAGACCCTGCCATCAGTTCACACCTTGCTCAGCTCCCAAGGTGGGGGAGTCATTAGAGATAGACAGGGCATGGTGGCACACACCTGTAATCCCAGCACTTGGAAGGCCAAGCCAGCATTGGTACGAATTCAAACTAGGCTGCATAGTAAGATCCTATCCTAAAACTAAATAAAAATAAGATTTTGTAAAAACAGTTTGTTTGCTGTTCCCTCACAGGTAGACATCAGTGAGTAAAGTAATTAAGGCCCAAATAGTCTTTATGATACTAGGAGACAGGGGAGCTGTTGATCAGGAAAGGGTGACTTATCCACATGTTTTTGGAGTATAAATGGATCACTGGCAGAAGCCAGAGGTCAGTTGGACCATCTGTCCTTGACACCCAAAGGGCCCTTGAAAGAAACTTATTTGGGGTCTCTGGGACTCAGCTGCAGGGCCCTATACCCAGCTATCTGGGCATTGTCCAGCTCCTCCTGTGGGCCGTGTGTCTCTTCAGAATCCCTAGGCCTGTCCTCACCCCCACCTCCCACACAGGGACCTAGAGTTCTGCACACCATGAGGGAAAGTGCCCCATCCCCACGACCCGTATGCTCAAACTGGTCTGAAGTGCAGGGTATTTTGTGACAAGACTTGCTGCTCTAGAATGTAGAGAATCCCTGTCTAGGTGACCCCTCCTGCCAGCAGTGAATTCTGACCCCAAGAGTACTAACGGGACTTTTAGGGAGAAATAGCAAGAATGAGGACAAGATAGAAAAGAGACAAGAGCTGGGTCAAATGGAGGTCTGTTTGCTGGATGAGCAAAGAACAGCAGGGGTGTTTGTTTATACCTTTGCAAAGTTAGTATCAAGAGACAAAAGGTTGCCTAATAACTAACTGAAATTGTCCAGGCAGGATGTTTTTCTCAAGACTGAAGTAGCTGGGCTGCTTTAGGCACTGAGGCCTTGCTTGTCCTGCCCTCCCACAACCAATTTCCAGCTTCAGCCACTCCCACCACCACAATTTACAAGTCTTGGGAAGCTGTATATCAAGTGCTTCTGTCCCTATAAGAGCTTGCAAACCAGGGACACCTGTGACACAACCAGCAGATGAGGTCCTCAGTGGTCTGCTCAACAGTTCTCAGGCAGGGGCAATGATCAATACCATGTAGTCCAGGCATAGCCAGCTTTGTTTGGTTTTGTTTATTGAGACAGGGTCTGAATGGGTAGTCCAGGAAAGTCCTGTTGAACTCCCAAGCCTCTCCCCTGAGCCTCAAGTGCTAGAATTATCGGCATGCCGCCATGCCCACTTTAGGGTCAGGATTTAAATAACCTGCCTCAATTCACTGAGCCAGTAAGCAGGGGAGATGGGGTTTGGGCCAGTTCTGCTCCAGAGCCAGATGACAACCATAACCTCCACAACATAAAAGCAAACATGAATATGCTTGTGATCACACAATTCTGGTGGTCAGAATCCCCCTCAGTGCAATTTTCCAAGGGGACAAGTACAGGCCCAGAGCAGGGAACCATTATAGCTAGTTCACTAGGCAATGAGAGGAGCAGTCATCACTTGAAGCCAGCTGTGTCAGATAACACCAAAGAACACTTCTCAGGATTAAAGAACCTCATTCAACCCTTTCAATACCAATAATACAATCCAGCCTTCCCCAGAGGACCATACCCAGAGGGCAGCAATGCAGCGATGCTGGCAGCTCTGATGCCAGCTGCAGAGTGTTTAAGCACTGTGCATGCAGGACCATCTAATCTAATCTTCCCCAAACACAGAGCCACTGCAGATGCAACCACTTTCTAGAAGAGAACACTGAGGCCAGGAGAGGATGGCAATGCCCCACCCACCACCACCCAGAGGGTGGGTAATGCACCAGGGAGTTACATGGCAATCATCAGGATCTGCATCTTTATTACAGCCCCTTTCTAGCCAACAGCAGCAGTGTGCTATCTGGGCAGAAGAGGCCCCTCCTGCCAACAATGAACTCTGACCCCAAGAGCACTAAAGGGGATCTTTCACAATCCACCCCCAGAATCCACATGAGTTGGTGAGGGTCCTGATGAAGAGGCAGCCTCAAGAGCAGTAAGAGCTGGTCTCAGGAGCTGGAGAGTAAGGTTCTTTTTCTGCAGGGATCCTGGGCCACTGCATTCACCAGTCATTTCTTCTTCTGCACATGGCCACAATCGTATTTGCCCCGAATAACTTTGAGCTTGACACCAGGCAGGTCCTGGGTGCGGCCACCCTCCACAAGGACCACATGGTGCTCCTGCAGGTTATGGCCCTCACCAGGAATGAAGCAGACAGCTTCCCGGCCGGTGCTGAGGCGCACGCGGCAGCACTTGCGGTTGGCCGAGTTGGGCTTCTTGGGCTTGCGGGTGAATGTGCGTAGCACCACACCTTTCAGTTGTGGCCGGCCCTCTGTGGGGCCCAGTTTCAGGGGTGGCTTCTTGGGGGCCCCGAGGCGATGCATCTGGTTCAGGGTAGCCATGGAGCGGCTGGCCCAGAGTTGAGGAACCAGAGCCAGGCCTGGAGAGATATAACCAGGAGGGTGGAAGGCAGTCAGACAACAGCATTTACAACTCAATTTTGGTGTTCCAGGCACAGATCCAAGCACTCTGAAGTTTACACCCAAGGGTATTTGGGCAGAACAGTAGTAACTACTAATGTTTATTGAACAACTACCATGTGTCAGATTTTGTTTTAAGCCTTTTACATAAATTAACTTACTGTACTCTCAAAGAAGGTACTAATTTTGAAAGCTGTTCAGAAATAAATGAAATTGAGCAGAGTGCATATATCATACATGCATTCAGGCCATCCCTTCAGCAGCACTGTGGGGGTGATCCTGGAGGCTCACCCCTCCTCTCAAGCCTACCGCCAGCCTCTGAGCACATCCTGTCAGGTCACCCCTCAGTACAGTTCAGAATCTATAGCTTCTTCCTCCACTGCTAGGTCCATCCTGGTCTGCCCTGTCCTTGTCTCATGCTGGACTATGGTCCCCCTCCCCCATTTCTACAACACCCCCCCCCCACACACTCCATTCTGGCTTCCAAACACCGGATCACCTCCCTTCCCAGCTCAGTGCCCCATGGCTCCATCTCAGGAGAAAGTTCTTCACTCCCATCTAATCTTGTGATTCCTCTGACCTCAGTACTTCATTAGTCCAGCTCTTGCTAATCCAGCCTCAGGCCCCAAAATCATCACCAGGGAAGGGCACATGCCAGCAATGTAAGAGAAAAATGGGCCAGGGGCATTTCAATTGGATTTGTTAAGGGAATGCATGTAACTACACGGAACATGCAAACAATGACAACTGGGTGCTTAGGAATGTTAATCGAGCACCCACTGTGTCTAAGCCACAGTGATGGAGTCACGGCAGGGACTGAGAGCACAGAGCCCTAGCATGATCCTGCCCTTTCCTCTCACTGTGGCTTGAATGGATGTTCTGCCAGCTCCCCAACCTTACAGTCTCCTCCTTACCTACCCCCACCCATGTCTCCTTTTGTCTATCTATAGAGTGACAGCCAAAGTTGTACCCCTGCTTTTTCTTTTTGAGACAAAAAGAAATCTTACTGTGTAGATCAGGCCAGCCTTGAACCCACTGTAACTTCAATCTCATGATATCCTGCCTTCGTCTCCTGAATACTGGGATTCCAGGCATGTGCCACCCCCAGCGACAGCCAAATTGTCAAAGAAGCTGAGCCATTCTAGAAGTGACTCTACCAAGTACTATGCCTTGGAGCAAGGCTCTTGGCATCTGTGCCTCATTTTCCTCACATTCTGGGCACCATGATTGCATCTCCCTCCTGGATGGCATGAGAGGCTACCATGAAAAATAATGCACGTCTAGTGAGCCTGAGGCAAGGGACAGGCCTAACTTGCCCACTCTGGTGGTCTCTGCTGAATGACAAGAGTGCTTAAGGATGGTTGTCAGAGCACACAGGTGAATGAAATATGTCCCTCGGGATAGCCCATGAAGCATTTGATGTCTTAGGACATTACAGAGCCAGGTACAGCCACCTATAATCTCAACTCTCTGAAAGGCTGAAGCAGGAGGATCCCAAGTTTGAACCCAATTTGGGCAATTTAGTGACCTAATGATAGTATCTCCAATTAAAAAAAAAAAATAGGGACGTTCAGAACTGAGGCCTTGGGTTCAATCCGCAGTACCAAAAACAAACATATAATTAAAGATACTTAAGTGTCTGATAAATACTAAGCTCTGGAAAAACATCTGAAAAACTGACCACAGCGCCTTGCTTGGCTGTCTCACCCCATAGAAGGTAATAAATGAGTACTGAAAAGATAAAATGTCACGCGACGCTGTACTAGCAACATGTTGAGAAATGTGACAGTATTAGGTATCTTGTGCAGACATCACAGACTGCACTCGCGTGCATGAAGACTGGCAGGACGTCACTAGGCAATATAACCTCACGGAACAAACTCGCAGATGTGGTCCCCAACTTCGTTATACAGGGCGTGACTCATCACCCCAAACCGCTTGAGGCAGTTACCTTCAATGCAGCTAGTCTCAGTCTCACTGCTAAAAACCAAGGAACCACCCCTCATTTTAAAGCCTACAAGGCGCGGAAATCCCAGTGGGCATAATTCTCGTCCCTACAGCCCGACCTCCCCCACTTACCACGACTTAAGGACATGTTGAGGCCACGGAAAATGCCAGACCAGATCATGCTGTCTCCAAATGCGTCCCTGCGGTAGGGAGAAGACTCAGAAAAAAGTGGTTGTAGTCACCTGAAGGCCCAAATTCCTAAGGAAATTCTTTTAGAAGCTTTAACATAACCTTTCATGCTATTAACAGAAAGACTCTGCAAAGTTGGCCGCGCTCTAACTAGGCTTTAGAGACGCAACAGCCCCGCCCGCATATATGAACAAAGGGAAGACAAGGGAGGGGGGGGTGCCAGGGAAATTTGTAGAACCAGGAAATCCCACCGACCTCACACGCCTAGCAGCGTCTGAAGATATGCACGTCCTTCCTCTAACCTCTTCCGGAGGTTGCCAAGCACAGATTGGTTGCTTCTGCTAGGAAAGGGGCTGGATATAAACAACCATTGGGCAAAGACAGAGTCTATCAGTCAATTTTCCTCGGTGAACAGTTTATGAAGTCCGGCCGGCGCAATAGCTTCTGGAGTTTGATTGATTTAACCTGAGCAGATTGGGTCCTTTACAATTGGTTCAAACGCGGAGTAGGCGGGACAAAGGAGGTCTTCCTTTCGGATCCAAGATGGCTGCGTCCATGGTGCGGCGCTTGTGGCCTTTGCTGGCTCGTCGAGGGCTTTTTTCCTGGGGAGACTGCTTCTATGACCAGAGTCCAAGGAAAACTTTTGCCACAGAGAAACGAAGCCGAAATCTGCTGTACGAGCATGCACGCGAAGGCTACAGTGAGCTCCCTCACTTGGACATGGAGCTGCTCTGCACATGCCCAGAAGAGGTCGCGCGCTCTCTGGAGCTCCGCAAGGGGGAATTGCGGCCGGCGGATCTGCCTGGGATCGTGAGTGCGCTTGCGCCGGACGGCTGGCTGGCGCCGGCTGCTGAATCTGCCTCGCTGGATTCGCGATAGTTCTATTTGGGGACAGAGGCGCCTAATTGCAGAGGAATTTTAGTTCCTTCCACCGTTAGCTGGTGTCTTGGGCATGGCATCTGCTTATGCGTCAATGGCCCGCTGAGGGCTGTGATCTGTGTGCCAGGAATGCCTTCTGTTATTTTGTGTGTGTCATAATGCGCTGGGTGTTTAGTGTGCTCTAGGGACCAACTAACTATAAACAGTACCAACACCCAATCTTATGGCAGGCTTACCCTCTGGCTACACACACACCTGAGGAACGGAGTATGTGTGTCAGGCAGGGAAGGCATAGGTGCTGGAGGCCTTGCTTTCAGAGAGGTAGAGATCTACACCAGTGGAAAAGCAAGCAGTTAAATAGGCTTTAATGGATGAATGGTTCTGTTGAGCAGATATTTAAGAAGCAGCTACTGTATTCCTCTCAGGAGTTGAGAATAGAAGATGAGTAATGGTGATTTTAAAAAATTATCCATAAATAATACTATATACTAGGAAAATGGAATTGGGGTCATCTTATTTCTTTCATTCTCTTGCATTGGGGATTGAACCCAGGGCCTTTGCACTGAGCTACACCCCCATTGTGTTTATTTATAATGATTAATTCTCTCTTGAGACACTGTCTCACCAAGTTGCCCAAGCTGGGCTTGAACTTGTGATCTTCCTGCTTCATCCTCCTAGAATGCTGGGATTACAGGCATGTGCCACCACCACGTGAAATTTGGAATCATATCATTGGTGAATGAATATAGTAGGGTCACCACATCTTCCCCGTCCACTCTTAGATACTCTGATCAGCCTATTCTAAATGCTTTGTATACTTTGGCCTCTTTAATTTTAGCAGCAACCCTGTGAATTAAATGTCATCATTTCCCCCTTGGTCTATCAAAGAGGAAATAGGCTCAGAGAAGTTAATTAACTTGCCAAGATTACAAAGCTGGTAAGTAACAGTGAGGATTTGAACCTGTGCTTTGGCTCCAAAACCCACAATCTGAACTACTCTCCTATGCTGTACCATATACAAGATGAGCCAGCTTCACTCCCTAGTAAATGAGACAGGTATTTCAGCCAATACTTTAAAAATGTTTCTGCAGGGTTGTGCTCTCTTCAGAGCCCATCGTCTAGTCCAAGCAGAGTGAGAAAAAGTCTAGGCCAATAGCTTATCTTTAAGGAGGTGACCCAAGCATCACAGGTACCTCTTCCACTCATGTCTTTTGGTTGGTCTGGGTCACAGTAGCACAAGCTGCTGCAAAGGCATCTGGGAAATGTGCCTTAATTCCGGGCAGCCTGTTGCACACCTCAGCTAAAGTTCTTGTTCTGAGAAAGAGGGTGTGGCTTTTAGGGCCCCAGGAGGGACCTCTACTTCAGCACTTAAGGCCTAGGTGGCTGGGGGTGAGGCTTCAGCAGCACCTCTCCCTCCTTTGTCCCCCCACAGATCTCCACATGGCAGGAACTGAGGCAGCTGCGGGAGCAGATCCGGAACCTGGAGGCTGAGAAGGGCACTGTGACAGAAGCAGTACAGGCCCTGCTGGTGAGCAAGTGTCCTGAGCAAGTGGGGCATCTTGATTGGGGGTCCTGGGAAAGCCAGTGTAGGGTACACTACACCAGGACAGTTATTTCCTCACATCCTAACTGCTGAGGTTCCTCAGCATCCCTAAGGTTGATTAGTTAGTGGCTGTTGCCAGCATCTCCAACCACATTCTCTGCCTCTCTCTGTGTTGGCAACTTCACTATACTGATCTGACCTCAGTTTCCCCATCATGTTTCCAAGATGGTTGCCACAGGGCAGCGTCTCCTACCATGACTCTGCCAGAGACAGAGCAGGGACTTCTTGGCTCTGTAGCTTTTCCAAGAGCAAGAACACTTTCCTGAGAGGACTCTCCTTATGTCTCCTGGGCCCAGAGGCTCACCCATGTTGTCACCAGCAAAAGTGATGGGATTGCTGTTATGGCTTAGGACTCATGTCTCCAACTGCAGGAAAGGTAAACAGAGTCAGATATACAGGAAAGGGCTAGGGAGATAGCTCAGTGGTCTAAGCACCTGCCTGGCAAGAGCAAGGACCCAAGTTTGATCCCTGGTATCACATGCTGTGATGAGCCCAGAACCCCAGGCACACTGTGCCAGCCATTGAAACAGCATGGTGGCACATACCTGTAATCCAAGAAATGGTGAGGCTGAGACAAGAGGATCACTACAAGTCCAACCTGCATAGTGAAACCCTGTACCAAATAATAAATAAAAGATTTAAAAGATATACAGAGAAGAAAGGTATCCTGGTTATAGACAACCTAGTAACATCTACTACAAAGGATTTAAAAATAATCATTTAAAGAATCTAGCCAAGGGCCGGGCGTGGTGGCACATGCCTGTAATCCCAGCACTCGGGAGGCTGAGGCAGGAGGATTGTTGTGAGTTCAAGACCAGCCTGAGCTACAAAGTGAGCTTAAGGCCAGCCTGAACTGCATAGTGAGACCCTGTCTCAAAAAGACAAAAAAATAAAAAAATAAAGAATCTAGCCAAGCCAGGCATGATGATGTATGTGTGTAATCCCAGCACTTGAGAGGCTGAGGTAGGATCACCATGAGTTTGAAGCCAGCCTGGGTTACATAGTGAGCTAAAGGCCTGCAAACTACAAAGTGAGACCCTGTCTCAAAATATAATCAATAATATGATAAATACGTACTAAGGAAAAAAAAGTATAAAAAATAAAAAATCCACTCAAAAAGCAAAGGTAAATAAAACAAAAATAACCACACACACATACAGACACACACACAATCTAGCCAAGCACACCAGGTGACACATAACCTATAATCCCACCTTCTGAGAAAGCAGTGGTAAGAGGATCACAAATCTTAGCCCAACATGGGCCACTTACCTAGACCCTGTCTCAGAATAAGTGTAAAGGTCTGAGGATGTAGCTCAATGCTCCCAGGGTTCCAGCCCCTGCACTTAAAATAAAAAGTTGCTGGTGTCTGTGTAGCAGTTTCTGCACACCTGGCCCCAGCTGTGCTTTCCAGACTCAACCTTGTGATATGGTAAGAATACAAATTCAGTTTTACAGTTGGGGAAACTGAGGTGCTGGGAGGTTCAAACAAGCCTATGCACCCTATGTGGTGGTGCAGGCCTGTAATCCCCACACTTGGGAGGCTAAGGCAGAAAGATCGCAGCAACTGCAAGGCCACCCTGAACTGCACCGTGAGATCTCACCTCAAAAACCAAAAATAAATAGCCTATGCCCTACAGCCAAGAAGTGGGAGGTAGCCCCACGTCTGCTGCCCCTAACATTCCAGCTGCCTGGGACCTGCGGTTTTTTTTTTTGGTGGAACCGGAGATTGAACTCAGGCCCTTGGGTTCGCCAGAGAAGTGCTTATTCCACTGAGCCATCTCCCCAGCCCTGGATTTGTTTATCAAGGCCAGCAGCCAATAAAAACGACACAACTGTTCACTGTGTTGCGAGTGGACTAATTCACATCCTCACAGAAGGTGCAGCCAAGGCTGAGTATCATCTCACATCCCCAATGGAGAGAGTGAGGCCCAGAAATGGGGAGAGAGTTGCTCAAGGGCACATCTGCCTGGTCCCCTCAGCAGCTCAGGATGACAGCAGATTCTGAACATCAGGGGCCTTTGGTTAGTGGCCTCAGCTTACAACTCAGTTTGTTTATCTGCAAGTGGGTTTCCACAGAGGCCAGGCTGCAGAGTGCATCAATGTGCAGGAGACGGTGTTGGCACCCTGGGTCCTTTGTTCAGGCAGCACGCCATGCGTTGCTGACTACTCTGTCACCCCGCCTTCCTAGCTGCTTCCCCACCAGGGAAACTGAGGCGCAGAGTGGTGAAGGGACCCAGCTGGGCACTGACCAAGCAGGAGGTCCAGATCCGCTGCTCTGCCTGACCATTTGCCACATGCATCAAGCTGATCGACCTGATCCTCCACCCTTCCCATCTCTTTTTCTGCCAGGTGAACCAGGACCACAACCGAGTGAAGCAGGTACCAAAGGGGGCTGATGTCCTGGGTCGGGGATGGGCAGGGTAGCTATGCGTCACAGTTCTTCCATTGTAAATGACAAAAAGTATAACACTAACGGGCATGTGAGGGAAAACAATAAGCAGCACTCTTGGCTCATGAAACTGAAATGGCTAACTTCATATAGCAGTGTAACGGCTGGCCTCTGGTGTAGCTGTATCCAGGTCCTGGCACCATGTTTAGTTCTGTTGCCTTCCATTCACACACAGCCCAGCTTCCTTACCTTGTAGAAGGAGCAGGCAGGGCCAAGCGTGCTTTCCTGAGTGCTCCAGCCAGAGTCCTGAGTTCTCTTTGAATTCAGTAGGGGTCAGGCACCTGTCACTGAGCCAGTCATGAAAGCCAATGCAACAGAACATTCTAGCTGGCTGGGCCAGAGCCTTGTCTCCAAGAATGTGTCACAAGGTGGCCAGGGGCCTCCTAATAGGAAATTTAAGTTGCCAGACCAAAAGGAGAGGCAACAGAGGTCCACCTCTGTGGCTCTGCCAGTGAGGACAGGCCAGTTGAGGGATCCCAGCCTTGCTCTGAACTGACCACTTTGTGCTGTCCCTAGGATCCTCAATATCAAGCCTTGTGTGTGCGTGGCCGGGAAATCCGAAAGCAGCTTGTGCTGCTATACCCCAAGGAGAGCCAGCTGGAGGAGCAGTTCTACCTGCAGGCCCTGAAGCTGCCCAACCATACCCACCCGGACGTGGTAAGCATCACAGTGGGCCACAAGGGGCCCACTTAGCACTGCTCCTGTGACATCCCCACTTCTGTGTCTGCAGCCTGCTGGGGATGAGAGCCAGGCCCGCGTGCTCCAGGTTGTCGGAGACAAGCCAGGTGGGCCAGGGCCAGGGCCAGGGAGTGGAGCTGGGGTGTGAGGCCCAGGCACTCTTGGGATTAGGGTGTGGAGGCTCCTGGGGCCCATGGTGCAGCTGCAGCCTTTAGAGCACTTGACCCTGTGGAAAGTGGCACTGTCTTCCTGCCTCGGCCAAGCACGGGCTCTGATATTAGCTCTCAGGCTCCCTCTGTCCTCACCTCCAGGGTCTGCTTACCAATGCCCTGTGCTGTCTCTCCTGCTCTGCTCCTCTACCTTCCCTGCCCCTGCACGTGTCCCCTGTCCATCTACTTCTCTTTTCTCTCCGAGTATGTCATTCCCTTTCCCATCTCTGCCTCTGCTGTTCCATCTCTGCCCTCTTATGCCCCCTTTGCCTTTCTCCGTTCCTCTCTCCTCCTTTTCCTTTCCCTCCTCTTCTTCCCCTCGTTCTATTTCCCTTTCTGTCTCCCTATCGTACTGTTGCTGTTCCTGATTCTGTTCCCCACCCTGTTGCTTTTCACCCATTTCCAGCTTTCTCCTTCCAACCTCGGGGCCACCTGAAAATCGGCGAGAAGCTCGACATCATCCGGCAGAAGTGAGCTCCCCTGCCCTCCCTCCTGTCCCCGCATAACAGCTGGTGGCTGCTCCTATACCCTGGACCTCAACCTGAGATGTACAAATGCCAGGACCACACCCAGCATAAATGTTTGATGTCCAGCCGCTTGGCAGCTGGGCTTCTGCCTCAGGTGCCCAAGTTCCCCTCGCCCCCACCATCCCTGCCTTTATGCACTTGGCTGTTTATCTGCCCATCTATCCTCAGGCGCCTGTCCCATGTGTCGGGTCACCGCTCCTATTACCTGCGTGGTGCAGGGGCCCTCCTGCAGCATGGCCTGGTCAACTTCACTCTCAGCAAGCTTGTGCGCCGGGTATGGCCAGGCCAGGAGGGCAGTGTGGAGGGGCAGCGCTGACCCTGAGTTCAGAGGGTTCCAGGCAGAGAGGGGAGGGTTTTGTGTGTATTAGTGACATTAATTCTTTTTTTTTTTTT
>PVKA01051888.1:0-11984 GCA_004027165.1 Ctenomys sociabilis | reverse complement strand
ACCAAAGACAATCTGAACACCTAGCAGTGTCTCTCACACCTGTGCACAATCAGTGCCTTCATATATGCTTGTGGGCATGCCAATCTGTCCCTCTTGTCTCTGTGCTGAAGGGATCTTGTGAGAGGATCTTTTGTCCTCCTCTGGAGGGGACAAAATTGAGTCCTCACTCCTGTGGCCTTGTGCTCCTCTTCTTCAATGTCTGGCAGCTGCCTCACTCTGCTGATGCACGTCATGAAAGAGTCACTTCCCAGAAATGCTCACAAAGCAGCCCAGCCCGGGTAATCACTGGGGAGCTCCTGAGGGGAGACTCTCAGACTTGTTTCCTTGGAAAGCTAAACTAGATGGGCCATGCATTTCATGCATATATTTGAAGAGGATTGTTAGCCACTGTTTTCTGTGTGCTAAAAATAATAAAACATGGGAATCTTTCTCACAACCTGAGAAGAATGTCAGGTTCTTGAACTCAGAGAAAACCACAACAGATAGGAGGTGGAGTCTTCTGAAGATGCCTTTTGTCTATGGCCCTCTGGTCAGGAATGAAGGGGAAGATCCAAGTGTGGTATTTTGTGTGTTCAGAGGAGTTGGAAACGAGGCTGCCAGTGACCGCACACCTGGATCACAGAACCCGAGCTGCAGGCCAGTATTCGGAGACACGGCTGTCCTCATCCTAAAGCACACGTGATCCCATTGTTGCCTCACATAGGAGCAGGCATGTGGCATCTGGAGGAATGCACAGAAGGAGGACACTCAGGGACCGGTTCTAGGCCCAGGTGGCCTTCTCTGTGTGTCGGAGATCTGCCATCGCGTGTGAGATGTCCTCCCGATGAAGTCACAGATGCTCTGGTCGTTACCTGCAGTGTTAAGCTGACACACAGCCAGCATAGCAATGAAGGGGAGGAATCAAGGTGCTCGCTTCAAAAATAATACATTGCAGATTGGTCTGTTGACAGGTTGAGAGGACTGATGTGCGGCCTGAGGAGCGACGTGTTCTTCCTGTTGTCTTGTTTTTCCCTAGAAAATGTTGTTCCCAAGTGCTGCAATAGTATCGTTGTCTCTATTAAGACATGACCCAAAAGATGACTACAGCTGCCTTCCAGCCCACGCTAAAACTTATCATCTGAGCAGAAGAAATAAGCAAAACAAGTACAATGTGTATTTTTGTTACACTATCATGTTTGTCTCTGGGTTTCCATCTAGTTCCAGAAATAGTCATCAATAAGCTAGTTTGCATTTATGGGTTCTGCATTCTCTTTGACAATTTTTTTTCCACTTTTCCTTCTTTCTGTGCAAGGGAAATTTCAGATTCAGCTTATCTCATTCAGTTTTGAGCTCATTCTTTGAGTGCAAATTCATGTTTAACAACTTTAATGGATACCAATGTATGTACTTGTTTCCATTTATCATTCTCCCAGTAGTTTACTTCATTGACTAAAATGATTTTTTTCTTTTTTTTTTAATTTATTTATTACAGTGTCACGCTACACATCACAGATTCTTTTTTTGCGGCGGGGGGTCATCTCAGCCCGCCCTGGGGGGAGGGGCTGGCATGGCATGTGGTGCTGGGGATCGAACCGCGGTCCCTGAGAGGCACTTTAGACCGCTGAGCTATCTTGCCAGCGCGACTAAAATGATTTAACTTTCAGTGGGAAATGCAAAGTTGAAAACCGTGCTATACAGTAGAGACCAAAACATGATTGTTCTAGGTCCTGAGTGTGTGCAAGAGGTGAAAACCAAAGAAAAGAAAGCTCTCCATTGGTCCAGTATGGAGCTTCATCCTGATTCACATTCCACTCAGACTCAACAGCAGTTAGTGGATATTAAATTAAACTGCCACAAGGAGCCTGGAAGATGGTTCAGTGGAGTAAGGGCTTCCCTGGCAAGCCCAAGGGCCTGAGTTCAATCACCAGTAGTGTGAAAAATAAATAAATAAATGAATGAATGAATGAATGAATGAATGAATGAATGAATGAATGAATGAATGAATAAGCAGCCACACACTAGTCTGCAGCAGTATGTCAATCAAGGTGGTTATTATAAATATTATCATTATTATTACCTTCAGTTATCAGATTAACAATAATACTGTCTTTTAAAAAGCTACCTACTGTGTATTTAAGAAACAAGTAATGGGACAGTTATGTTTTGTTTTTTAAAGAAAACTGTTCTGACTACAACTAAAAATTGAATATAAATAAATGAAAAAGTCTCTTATTTGGGAATCAAGTGCCATAAAAATTATTAGGAAACATGGAAGATACCAAACAACAGGTTTCTGTGTTTCCTAAAGCGCTAAATACCATGCAGAGATTTTGTTCTCACTGCTCTGAATCTGCGCTGGTCTTATTCTGTGGTACCCTGCTCCCGTAGCAATACTGACACTCCAAATCTCTTTAAAGTGAATGCACTCAAGAGCAGAACGAAGAGGATGATGCCTCTGTCTTACCCAAGGCTGTCACTAGGGCCTACCAGTCTCAGATGGGTTACTGGCCTGCTGAAGGTCCTGTAGGATACTGCCC
Organism: Ctenomys sociabilis; assembly: GCA_004027165.1. Classification (NCBI taxonomy): domain Eukaryota; kingdom Metazoa; phylum Chordata; class Mammalia; order Rodentia; family Ctenomyidae; genus Ctenomys; species Ctenomys sociabilis. The sequence continues at coordinate 9,468 of PVKA01051888.1, read as the reverse complement.
AGTGAAGAGTGGCCTATGGAAAAACCAGTATTTCATTAAAAAGCACCTATTTTATTAGTATGTGTTTGCAGTACATAATGATTACATTCACGATGGGGAGAAGTAAGGAACAATGTGAGAAGTCTCTTGATAGCCTGGCTATGTTACCAGATGAAGCACCGCAAGGGCCTCTGGGTATGACTTGTAAATTAGACAGGGGACCAAGCACTGGCAACTCTGTGGCACAACCCTGAAGATCTGAGCTCATTCATCACTCAGGGCTAAGCTTTCAGGAGGGATGATTCATGCTGCTGAGGGCATCAAAGGCAAATATGAGGCGGAATGGATACTTTCCAGAAATTCTTCTGGTGCTGAGATGTGCAACTGCCAGACAACATTTCGTTTTGGGATAGCACTAATTGGAAAGCTCAGAACAGAACAAGAAAGAAGCAGCATTCACATGTCATGATCTGGGGTGTTGTGGCTTTCTGAGCTCCACCCCGTTGCCCTCTGACAAAGGTGAGCCTCCCACTCCACCTTTCTCACCCAGAACAGCTGAAGCTGGAAACTGGTCATACGTGTGAGGGCAGGACAAGAACACAGAGCCTAAGGTGGTCAACCTTCCTCAATCTTGAAAAAAACATCCTGTCTGGACAATTTCAGCCACTCTTAGTAACTTTGTGAGGATGTAAGTAGACACCCTTACTGTTGTTGCTTAGGTCATTTGTCCATCAGGCGTCCATCTGACCTCAGCTATTATCTCCTGGCTGTATTTTCTAAATCCCCCTCTCTCCTTCCATGCATGCTGTCTGCCTCTGGGTTGGATCCCTCAGCCTTCCATCGCGGACTCATCGCCTTCCATCCCTTCCCTTGCAGACCCACAGTCCAACTGGTACAGACTTGCAAGGAGCTTCAGACCTTGAGACTGGATCCTTCAGTGCCAGGTGTGCGGGCGCCCTCTGTGAGCTTCCTCATGCACTCTGTGACTGACCCTCATAAGCCAGTCTTGTAATTTCTTACACATTTGTACACCTTGTGTTCTATCAATTCCTTGTACTATATCTGTTCCTCGAGTAAAACCCTGACTAATACCATCCTGCTGAAGTATTTGTCCTACTTTTCTCTTGCAGTTGAGACAAAATACCCCATACCTAAATAAAGAGGGAAAGATTTATTTAGCTCACAGTTTGTGGACGTTTCAGTCCACAATGAAAGGGGTGGCATGGCGCAGGGGCAACTGTTCATGGTGGCAGGTGACAGCAAAAGCACCAAGAGTGCAAGGAGGGGCCAGGCCTCTTTTCTTCCCTCACATTGTTTGCTGGCTATGGGCCCACAGCACCTCGTAGGCCTCCTTCTCCTCCACACTCAGGACGTCTGCAAAGTGAGGACCCTGACTCCACACTGAAACACCCAAGGAAACTTTAAACTTCTCAAGTTGACACAATGAACACTTTAGAGCAGTAAAGTCATGTACTTTTTACCCTAAGATGTAGAATTGCTCAGCTACTTAGTCAAGCTTCTAGACTCTTCAAGTTGCCACAATATATCAACCATGATTTCTGAAATATAGTTATTAAAACACAACCCATTTACCATACAGTGCCCCTACTCAGAGTAAAGAACTAAGTTTCATGCAATATTTTTGCAGTTGTACAACCATTGAAATAATTAATTTTAAAATGTTTTCATCAAGCTAAAAAAAGAAAGCTTCTACATTTTAGTCATCAAGCTAATTTTTCCCCGTATCAAGCACTATGTCTAGGTAATCACTTATTTACTTTCCATTTTGATAGGTTCATATAATGGAGTAGACTTTTGTTTGACTAATTTTACTTAGCACAATATTTTCAAGCTTCCTCCATGTTGTAATTTGCAGTAGACTTTTTTTTTTTAGAGAAAAATATTCCACTGTATGGACAAATCACATTTTACCCACCTATTCTTCACCTGATGGACATTAGATTGTTTATATTTTTTGGGTATGATGAGTAATGCTTCTGTGAACACTTTTTTTTAACAAGTTTTTATTTATTTTTGAAGAATAAAAGGAAAAGCAAGCAGAAACAAAGACAGAAACAGTAACATACAACAGTACACTGGGATCATTATTGAACAAATTTATGAACACAGCAGATTTTTTTTTTCAAATTTTGCTGTTTGAGTAGCAGAAAGTTTGAGTTTGGAGACATTGGACAACTGAGATATCACTGTAAATTAGTTTTCCAGGGCTGCTCTAACAAATTACCACAAATTCAGTGACTTAAAATAACACATCTATCATCTTTCTGTTGAGCAGATCAGAAATACAAAACCACTGTCACTGAGCTAAAGTTAAGTGTCAGAAGGGATGATTTCTTGAGTGGCTCTGAGAGGATCCTGTTGCAGAAGCTTGTCCAATTTCTAGAAGCCCCACTGCACTCCTTGGCTTGTGTCCCTTCCTTGAATCAGTCCAACATCTTGCTTTCGTTATGTTATCTATCCACTGACGTGCCTGCACCCCTCTTATAAGTACTCTGAGACTATACTTACCTCAGTTGATAATCCAGGATAACCTCCCATCACCAGATGCTTAGTTTTCTTTTTCTTTTTTTTTTTTTTCCTTTTTTTTTTTTTTTTTTTTTTTGTGCAGAACCAGGGATTGAACTCAGGCCCTTGCGCTTGCCAGGGGAGCACTTATCCCACTGAGCCATCTCCCCGGCCTTCAGATGCTTAGTTTTCTTCCATATCTAAGAAGTCTATATCTAAGAAATATAGTATAAGAACTATATTTACAGTTTTCAGCAAGTAAGTTATAGGCAACTTTGAGGGTTTATTATAGTCACCACAACTTTTTATCTTTGTGTGTCTTTCTCTAGCTCCAGATCCAAACAATACAGAAGTGATTTCTGGGTTCAAAAATTATATTGCCATACTCATGTTATATTACAGTGGTTTTCTTCCCTTTATTCAGCACTTTTATGCACTTTCTGTGACCCCTGGATGAGTGGAAGACCCAGTGATGACTATATTTTATGAATTAGTAAGAAAAGGGAAAGCTTAATAGCTTTGTCCCTTTAGAGGTACATTATTAAGTTATACCTATTTGTACTAGGTAATATTTAGCAGCAGTCAGAGTTACAACAGCATTTGAAAGCCAATGCTTATTCTACTGAGCCATCTCCCTGGCCCTTTTGGTTGTTTTTATTATTGTTCTTTTTTCAATATTTATTGTTATCTCTGTGCGTGAGATACTGGAAAAACTCTCATGTACTTGGGCTTTGCAATGGGCAGAGTGAAACTTATTTATAACTTTATGTAAGTGGCCAAACCATAATAAAGCAGTGCCCATTCCCAAGGACACTGGAGTGCGAAGGCTGTGAGAGAGGAACAGCCTCATTAGTGATGGAAGTTGTCACCTTGGAGAGGTCACTCATTTCTGTGCACCTGACAGACTAAGCTTGTCATTCTCTGAATTTCATTCCAATGAATGATTGGAATAGGGACTGAAAATATTTATTTATTTAGTTTGACTAAAGTAATAACTTTCTATTATACAAATAAATTTCCATTATGAAAAGTGCATTATTGCAATAATAATTCTTTGCAAATCCAAAATTCATAGTTTATAATAAAACCATACAGTTAAAAAAAAAAAAAAAGTAATCAGTGCCATCTACTGCAGAAGTCCAACATCTTAAAATGTTGCTTAACAAGTTGTAGAGAAACATGTTTGGAAGTAACATGTAACAAAGGAAACTACTTGTGTTTTTATCATCTTTAGTATTTTCTCTTTCCAAATAGAAAATCGCACCCTCAATAATGTTACTCTTAAATCAGCCGTTCTGTGCAGTTGCCACTTGCATGTTTCCAAAATCATCATGTTCTTCATGTGTTCTCTTCAAACTGCCTGTTGTACCAGAGTGAACAGATAAGGATCTTTCTATTTGAAGACATCATCTGTATTGTTAAGATGGCTTCATATTCCTGAAGTTGATAGACAGATCTTCTTTCTTGCAATGCATCTCTACAAATGTTTCCATAATGTGTGCAGTTCTGGAGATCCCTGCATATCCATGAACATGAAGTTTTCCTCCAGGAGCTGGGGAGATGGCTCAGTGGAAGGGCCTGAGTTCAATCCCTGGTTTCACAAAAAAAAAAAAAGTTTTCCTCCAGTTTGTCAGCTCCGATCAATAAATTCCTTAGTCATCGGGAAAAAAGTATTATATTTTCCACTGGATTATTTGCAATATCTAGACTAAATATCTAAATAACTGCTGAAAATTCAGTTTAATAAAGCTTGCTTCAACATTTTGTCGTATAAAAATTATATGAGTTACTCCATGTTTCTGTAGCTTGCTTTTCATAGCAGAAGCCTAATGCAGGTAAAGTTTCCTGCATCTCTCCTTGCCCATGCACTGTGGAAGCAACTCTAGCTTCATGTCCTCCATGACCCAGCCCGGAGTGGGCGAGGGAGCGTCTGCCAGCCCGACCCCGCAGCGGCCATAGGAAGGAGGGCCTGGGGCAGACACCTCGACTCCAGCGGTGGTGGCGGCGGCCGCAACCCGGAAGAGGAAGGGTGCGCGGCCCGCTCCCGGCCACCATGCTGTTGCCCTGAGTCTCCGCCCAGGATCTGGCGCCCCGTTTCTTTTTTTTTCTTTTCTTTTCTTTCCTTTTCTTTTGTAACCAGGCATGGCAGTCAACTCCCGTGCGCCTGCGCCTGCGCCTGTGCAAACTTTAATTCTGAACACCTAAAAATACATGAAAGATTGCTTCTTCCTGAAAAATAAATGAAGCATTTAGTGATAACTCTCATCGTCAGGCTAGACAGCTAGATTTGATTTTCTGAGGAGATTAAAATTGAAGGAAAATATTTTTTTTATGGGCTCAGTATAATTTCATAAATTCTGTCAGATTTCAATGGCTAATTGTGGTTATCAATATAACTGGACTGAATGATGTCTAGAAACTTGGTCAGGTTCTGTGAGGGTGTTTCCAACTTCTGTGAACTGAGTGGAGAACACTTGACCTGAATGTGGGCATCAGATAGGCTGAGAGCCCGCATGCAATGAAAAAGATAGTTAAACACAGTTTTCTCAGGTTGTCAGTTTTTGTACAGATTTGTACCAGAAGCTCCATAGGGCTGGGGCTGTATTATTGACTCAAATCTCATTTGAGATTCACTACTAGTGATCCAAGCATTCTAGCCTACATTCTACATTCTACATTCTAGCCATTGTGAGATATTTCATTGTCTGTATAGAAGTGATTATTGTATCAGAGTTCAATATTATATTGATTCTGTTTCTCTGGAGAATTCCATACAATGGAATTCCATATCCTCATTTTTTAAAATTTATTTTTATTGTTTTTTTCTTTTTTTGCAGAACCAGGGATTGAACTCAGGCCCTTGCAATAAGCAAGGGCTTATTCTACTGAGCCATATACATATGGTACATTTAGTTAGACAATAATCAAGAGCCAGTTCCTGCTTGGAAATAACCTTCAACTTTGTGAAATAGGTATTGGTCCATTTTATATATTAAGAAAACCTTGCCAATGTTCAGTAACCTTTAAAATCTTCAACTCCCAGTTCATTGCAGGTTTGATTCTACTGTATTTTGATAGAAATTTTTATTCAACAAAAAAAGCACATATTGATGGCTAATCAAAATATTTTACACCTGCAACTTAAAGGAGGAAAGTTTTATTTTGACTCATGATTTCAGCCCTTGGTTGGCTGGCTCCAAAGAAGAAGCACCATGTGAGAAGAGCATGTCACAGCAAAGTTGGTTCAGAGACGGCCAGGAACCAGAAAAGGAGAAAGCCAGAGTGGATGGTTTCAGGAAGCAGATGTAGTACCTCAGTGGGTTGCCAGAACTGTGTTTTACTAATCCCCTAGCCCAGGAAGTCACTGAAGCCAATCAAACTGACAGTCCAGCTAGTCACAGGAAATCATACGTTTGACATGTTTTCAAAAACAGGACTTAAATGAACAAATGACAAAAAAGGTTTAATTTTTAGTTTTTTAAAGGGACACAATACAATCTCTGGAATTTGTTGTGTTGTATCTTAGGTTCACTTTGAAACTATTAGCCCACCTCTGCTCCATGTGCTCACCTTTAAGATGAGGTGGTGATAGCACCTGCTTCCAAGGTGACTTGAAGGATAAATAGATAATTCATAGACGAACTTATAATTTGGGGCACACAGGAAGTGGTTCTATAAGTGCTACCAATAATTATCTGAGAGACTCCAAAGTCTTTTTAACAATTTTCATCCCTTTAATCATAGTCTTCCTTGAAGCTTCTTTCCTCTAAAATAATATGACATTCAAGTTTTAAATGATGATTTTCAGAATGAATAAATTTGCCAGTCAAAATAATGGTTTTACATATAAAATTTTCTACTGTAATTCTAATTCCTTATTTATTAACATTTTAATTTTATGTCATTTTGGGGGGCCTTATTCGGAAACCATCTAATTTTGAGCATAACATTAATTTATGTACCATCATCCTTTTCTGACCATGCTTAACAAGGAAAGAAATAGTGTGTTAATTATGATGAGCACATAATACAATGAGCAGAAAGCACCATCATTCCATTCCACTGTTCTCTAACTGATTATTGCTTAATTATTAACCACCCAATGGTTATTGGAGACAGCATGACCACAGCGTTGACCAGAAGCCAGGTAGTTTGTGTTTGGGGCCTGGCAGTGTCACAAATTAGAATATCTGCCCTCTCTTTCCATCTGAGGTTCTACGGTTTGCAGAAGGCAATGAATCTGAGAGTGACTCAAAAGAAAATGTTTCCTTCTCTTTTCAGAAGACATACCTGAATAAAATCCTTCTCTTCATAAATGGAAGTAGATAACGAAACTGGTTTTTGTGGTTCACGACCTCATTTCTGTTTACAACTGTATATTTGGGTTTATTCCCTTCCAAATATTTTTCCTTTGGGTCAGCTTTTGGTAGGAAACATTGAATTTGCAGATGGCATTGTGCTTTTATTTTAATTTCACTCAGTGCCTGCCACAAGGATCTGGAGAGCCCACGTGTGCTTTTGATATTGAAAAGATAGCAGGGAAACCATAGTCTTCTAAAAGGCCACAAGATGGAGATGTTATTCCAGAAACTTAGATCTTTCTACTTCAAGATAATTAGTACCTACTGTGTCTGGCATTGGGTAAGACTTTGACATTACAGGGATGAGTAAAACAGTCCTTGTTAAATGATATATATTGTCTTAAGGAGAAGCCAGGTATTGGGCGTAGGTTTAGTAGGGAGTTCAGTGCCATAACGATGATAATGGGCAACACTGGGATACAAGCTAAGGGCCCTAAAGTTCATTTGGGTAGGGTCTGTGTGGGTTCAAGGAAAGTTTCCTGGAGAAGACAATAGATGTGTAAGAAATACACAATGACTATGCATTTCTTAGGAACACAGGCAGAAATATGACAAGTGTGGAGGTAAAGCAAACTTGTGTTTTAAAGCAGCTGAGAAACACTGAATTTTTCATTTAACAACTAAGAAGTGTAGGAGTAGAGGAGTGTGAGATGAGGTTGGTCCCTGTTGCCTTGCTCCTATACATGGAAACCTGTTGAAAATCTTTCCCTAATGGGCACAGTCTCAGCCTTCCTTTCTGAACTCGTGCCCTTTAGGAAATTGTTGCTGACCCACGAAGGCTGGTGCAGGAGCCTCTCCTGTGGGTCTCCATGGCATATTGTGTGCTCCCCACTGATGACTGTGCTGACTAGCAAGGTGTGCACTCACTGAACTGGTGAATCCTGTCCTGCCTTCCCTGTTGTCTAGCTCAGTGACTGGGACTAAGTTCTTCACAGTTTGATGAGCCCAACAGTATAACCCTCTAGGAAAGTTTTGTAGAACAATATAAAAGGACCTAGTGGATTAATTGATATCCAATGAATATTTAATAAATACACCAGGCAGAGCTCAGTGGCATAAGCGCCTGTGTGGCAAGCGCAAAGTCCTGAGCTCCATCCCTGGAATGGCAAAAATAAATAAGAAAACAATAAAATGACATAAAATTTCAAAAAAGATAAATATTTAATAAATATTAGCTACTGGTTTGAATGATCCTAAATGCAGGCTGCTGAGACCCATTCTCTCAGATTATAGATCTTGGTGATTGGCCTGCTTCTATTGTTTCCACCCTAAGATTCTTGTACATAAGATCTCATTTCCCCATCACAGGCCTGGCCACTACCGCCATGCACACAGTCCTAACTCAGTAGGTGGCCATGAAGGAACGTGTTCACCCCAGTAATCTGGATGAGTCCTGACCATCTTTAAACTCTAAAACTTGTAAAATTCCAAGGTGATACAATTGAAGAGTGTCCATAACAAAGCTCCACTGTGCAGTGTCATGGCAGGAAACTGTTGCCTGAGAACTTCCTGGCTGCAGAATGTATTTTATTTTATTTTATATTCATTTATTGTTTTGGGCAGAGTTGGGATTGAACTCAGCACTTGCCAAGAGAGGAAGAGCTTATACTCCTGATCCATCTCCCTGACTCTAGTATTTTATACTTAGGGTTTTAAAATCCTAATTTGTTTTTCAAATGTTTTATTGTTTATTTTAATTGATGGTTAGTATTTTCTGAATTTCAACTTTAAAATTTTTAACTCAAACACATCCACTTAAGCTGCTTATGACTGCTTATGTTCTTTGCTTCTTGTGTTTTTGTTTCCTGTAATATACACATTGACTTTAAAAAATAAAGATTATTTTAAAAAAAAAAGTTTTAACTCAGTGAGATTTATATGTTTTATCCTAAATGTCTCTTAACAATTTAAATTCTGTAGTGTTCTCTTCTAATTTTAAACATAACTATTGACAGATTATTTAAATTAACATTATTGGTTAAACATTTGGGAAAAATGGCTAGCAATTCACATTTACATTTGGCAGTAGTTGAAATAACATGAAATTATAAATCTACTAAATTATAACTCTAATCTCAAGATTAAATTCTACTCTTGGGTTTTCTTTAAACAAGATTTGTAACTCTGAGAAGTCAATTCTCCTTTCACAAAATGTTACATAATAGTTTCTGCTCTTAAGAATCTCAGATTTCTACTCAAGAATGTGTAAATTTAGAAAGCTAGTAACTTCTATGAACATTAGTTTCCTCATCTATGAAACAAGCACAGCTCCTACTATGAGGGCTGCTTTAATTATTAGGATCAATATAAGCAAAACATATACTAAAAGCAGAATAATTACATGAGAATAATTATCTTTGAAATGCTGAATTTGAGCAGGATATATGAATCCAAACAGACAGGACATGGATGACACAGACAAAGGAACTACAGAATAATGTACAGGACTACAAGATAAACCCTGAGAGGACTTCAATGACCACATAGGAAATATAAAGTTCTTGTGTTGGTATATAAGTCTTGATCTACCTAGGTCTTAACCATCCAGCAGAAAAGTATAAAAATGAAGTATACATCATGAGCCCATAATATTAAGCTGAGC